>JAJHIY020000960.1:1470000-1560000 GCA_022114975.2 Lampris megalopsis
TAGGTGTTAGCATACAAGCTCATGTTAACTAGTAGTTAGTATACAAGCTCATGTTAACTAGGTGTTAGCATACAAGCTCATGTTAACTAGTAGTTAGTATACAAGCTCACGTTAACTAGTAGTTAGCATACAAGCTCATGTTAACTAGGAGTTAGTATACAAGCTCATGTTAACCAAGTGTTAGCATACAAGCTCATGTTAACTAGTAGTTAGCATACAAGCTCATGTTAACTAGTAGTTAGCATACAAGCTCATGTTAACTAGTAGTTAGCATACAAGCTCATGTTAACTAGTAGTTAGTATACAAGCTCATGTTAACTAGTAGTTAGCATACAAGCTCATGTTAACTAGGAGTTAGCGTACGAGCTCATGTTAACTAGGAGTTAGCATATCATGTTAACTAGTAGTTAGTATACAAGCGCATGTTAACTAGGAGTTAGCGTACAAGCTCATGTTAACTAGGAGTTAGCGTACAAGCTCATGTTAACTAGGAGTTAGCATACAAGCTCATGTTAACTAGGAGTTAGCATACAAGCTCATGTTAACTAGGAGTTAGTATACAAGCGCATGTTAACTAGTAGTTAGCATACAAGCGCATGTTAACTAGGAGTTAGCGTACACGCTCATGTTAACTAGGAGTTAGCATACAAGCTCATGTTAACAGTAGTTAGCATACACTGCCATCAATTAACGTGACTGTGATGAAGCCCAGATAATGTTCAGCTGTTCCTGCAGGATTTTCCTGACATCTTCTTGGCTGCATCCGACTGCAAAAGCCGTAGTAAATGGTAAATGGACGGCATTTATACAGGCTTTTCTAGTCTACCGACCACTCAAAGCACTTTACAGTGTGTGCCTCACATTCACCCATTCACACACTGATGGCAGAGGCTGCCATGACAGGTGCCAACCTGCTATCAGCAGCAGTTAAGGGTTCAGTGTCTTGCTCAAGGACACTTCAACATCGAATCGAACCAGTGACCTTCTGATTACTAGATGACCCGCTCTACCTCCTGAGCCATGCTGCCCCATGGTCCACAAAGAGCTTACAAAGCATGAACGGGATGTCATTGTTGAAAGGTATCGGTTAGGAGAGGGTACAAAAGAACTTCCAAGGCATTAGATAGACCATGGATCACAGGGAAGACCATCACCAACAAGTGGAGAAAACGTGGCACAAGTTATATTACCAAGAACAGGACATCCCTCCAAAATGGATGAGAAGACGAAGAGAAAAGTGGTCAGGAAGGCTGCCAAGCAGCCTACGGCAACATTAAGGGAGCTGCAGGAATTTCTGGCAAGTACTGGTTGCCCCCTACATGTGACAACAATCTCTTGTATTCTTCATTTGTCTGGGCTATTGGGTAGTGGGCAAGAAGGAAGCCTTTTCACAGGAAAAAACAACAAAATCCAAGCCCAGCTAAATTTTGCAAAAAGATATATCCAGTCTGCCAAAACCATGTGGGAAAATGTTGTGGTCTGATGAGAGAGACATTTCACCTTTCAGCACAACTAAGACCCAAACCATATATCCAAATCAAAGGAATGGCTTCACCAAAAGATGCATGTTTTGGAACGGTCCAGTCACAGCACAGACCTGAATCCAACTGAAAATCTGTGTGATGACCTGAAGAGGGCTGTGCACAGGAGATGCCTTCCCAGCTTGACGGATCTGGAATGCTTTTGCAAGGAAGAATGGGAAAATACTGCCAAGTCAAGACGTGCCAAGCTGATAAACTCTTACCCAAAAACACTGGGTGCTGCAATAAAATCAGAAGGTGCTTCAACAAAGTATTATTTTAGGGGTGTAAACACTTGTGCAACCAGGCTTCCCCCCCCCCAAGTTTTATATTTTCATTTTTTTCCCTAAAATGTTTTTCACTTTATTTTTATAGGATACAATTTAAAAAAAAAAGTGTGAAAAGTTCTGACAATTATTTCATGTTTTACATCACAACAACCTGCCATTTTATCAGGGGTGTGTAGACTTTTTATATCCAATGTGCACACACACACACCCACACACACACACACACGAATGAGAGAGAGATTTTAAAAGTAACTTTACTTCATCAATCATTCAACAAGCCGCCTTGATGCTTCTCAATAATCCAGGTAAGAAAATCACAGAAGGTTGAATCAGTTCATCTGGACACAACGTTTATCTACAGAAAAGTTTCAGCATCACCTAAGTGACCTCTTCAGTCTCACCTGACTGCAGGTGTCCCACACTTATAAACAATACAGTGGTATAATGACCGAAACCAATGATCAGTTTCATATGCAAATATGGGTGTGACCATTAAAACCATTGAAACTCTAGTTATTGGTCATGCCTATTTGCATTTGAAATGGATCGTTGGTTTGGGTCAGTTCGCCACTGTATTGTTTATAAGGGTGGATTATTGAGCAGCATCAAGGCAACCAGTATAAAGGAGCCACTTTTCACTTTCCTCTTTCACCATAATTTTCCACATTGTGAAAACTCCGCAGTAGAAAAGTGGCAAAGTCTGGAATGTCAGCGTCTTTAAATCCATGAGAAAAAGTGAGTCATGCAGTCATAGACCACTAAACTGCTGCAAAATTGTGTGTGCTAGTGGTCTCCACATCAAGTCTTTAGAGTCAAACAACAGCCTCTGGATAAACTGAAGGCAGAAAGCAGCACCTCTCCTGCTCAAATGTATAAATCCTTGTCCTCCTTCCTACTTTGGAAGAAAAATAACAGTTTGAGGAATCCAATGCAGTTTATCCAAAAAGAAATCTGCCAAAACAGTTTGAATTTGTGAAAGCAAGTTTAAAGGGGGATCCACACAAGCTAATCTGTGCCATAATGAAGAGGACACTAAATTGTTAATTACAAATGTCCTCCCTCTGTAAGACATACTTGGCAAGAGCCATTTCCACTTTTTAAGCCAGCCATCTATTTTTCTCAAGTATTCTTCCAGTTATCCAAAGGAATTGAATCGAGTGCAACTGGACTTGGCATATATCCGTGAAGACGTTTCGCCTCTCATCCAAGAGGCCTCCTCAGTTCTGCCTTTCTGACTAGACCAAGCTAGTCTGACTGGCTGCTGATGAGACTCAGAATTTATCCTCTGGGAGTCGTTGTCAGAGCTACAGATGTCCATGGCTCGTTGTGATCCGATGTGTAGCAACGCCCGTCGTTATCAGAGCTATTGATGTGCATGGCTCTTTGTGATCCGATGTTTAGCAGCGACGGTCGTTGGGGGTGTTAGTTTCGACTTCATTGTTCAGTGGTCATGAGAGTCGTTGGAGCCATTAGTGAGCGACTGTTGTTCTTGGAGGCTAGGCTTCTTGAGTCTCCTGGGTAGAAATGAAAGGACGGCATTGTAAGTGGGAGATAGGTGGTGTCGCAGACTTCCTCCTCTGTTGAGGGATGGTTTTTCCAGTTTTGCATAGATGGCTTCCTTCAACCCTCTTTCAAACCATCTATCTTCCCTGTCCAAAATGTGTACGTTGCTGTCCTCGAAGGAGTGTGTCTTCTCCTTTAGGTGTAGATAGACTGCTGAGTCTTGTCCTGAGGAGTTTGGCCTTCTGTGTTGGGCCATCCGTTTGTGTAGTGGTTGTTTGGTTTCTCCTGTGTATAGGCCAGTGCAATCCTCATTGCATTGTACGGCATACACCATTGCTTTTCCGGGTGTGTGGTACACGGTCTTTGGGATGAACCAGTCTTTGTCGGAGTGTGTTGCTGGGTTTGAAGTATACCAGGATGCGGTGTTTGTTGAAAATTCTCCTGAGTTTCTCGGAGACCCCAGAAACATACGGGATGACTGTACTATTCCTTCTGTTCCTTTTCTCCTCCTCGCTCACCTGGTTGGTCTTTTTGGAACGTGTTGCAGTTTTCACAAAGGTCCAACTGGGGTAGCCGCAGGTTTTTAAAGCTCCCCTCAGGTGTTTGTGTTCTTCTCGTTGGGCCTGAGTGCTGCTGGGCACATTGTCAGCTCTGTGTTGCAGAGTTCTGATGACGCTCAGTTTGTGTTCCAGCGGGTGGTGTGAGTCGAAAAGTAGATATTGGTCTGTGTGTGTAGGTTTCCTGTAAACCCCAATGTGGAGGCTCCTGTCTTCCCCAGTGTGGACGTCACAGTCCAAGAAGGGCCAACTGTTGTTCTTTACGTCTTCCCTTGTGAACTTAATGTTCTTGTCCACTGAGTTGATGTGTTTGGTAAACGCTTGCACCTCTTGTGTTTGGATTTTGACCCATGTGTCGTCCACATATCTGAACCAGTGGCTCGGAGGTGTTCCTCTGAAGGAGTTCAGGGCCCTGTGTTCTACCTCTTCCATATATAAATTGGCCACAATGGGCGATACTGGTGAACCCATTGCACAGCCGTGTTTCTGTCTGTAAAAGTGGCCCCTGAATTGGAAATATGTAGTGTTCAGGCAAAGGTCCAGTAGTTGGCAAATCTGGTCTGGGCTGAGGTTGATCCTATCGTGGAGGGTGTCGTCCCGTAGCAAACGTTGCCTCACAGTTTCCAAAGCCTCCATGGTTGGGATGCAGGTGAATAACGAGGTCACGTCATAGGATACCATGGTTTCATTAGGTTCCAGTTTTACGCCTTGGACCTTGTCCACGAAGTCAATGGAGCTTTGGATATGGTGAGGTGTTTCGCCCACTAAAGGGGTCAAGATGTTGGCTATATGTTTGGCAATTTTGTACGTGACCGAGTTTATGCCGCTGACGATGGGCCTGAGGGGGGCTCCATCTTTATGGATCTTATGGAGTCCATATATGCATGGAATGTTATCTTGTGGGTAGTATCCGGTCAATGGTTCCTCCTTTCTGTAGTTTCTGTAGGTACTCTATTATTCTCCTCTTGTAACCACTAGTAGGATTGCGTCTCAGAGGTTCATAGGTGTCAGTGTCGCTGAGTAATGACGTGATCTTGGCGTGGTAGTCTGTTGTGTTGAGGATAACTGTGCATCTCCCCTTATCTGCTGGAAGGATAGTGATGTTTTTGTCCTTGCTCAGGGCTATCACGGCTTTCCTTTCCTCCATGGTTAGGTTGGAAGGAGGGAGTTTCGCATTGGACAGAGCTGCTGATACCTTTAACCTAAGCTGTTCCGCCTCGGTCTCTGTTAGATTGTTTTTCCTTATGGCTGATTCTGTAGATGTGATGAGGTCAACTACAGGTAGTTGTTTGGGTGTCATGGTGAAGTTCAGTCCTTTGGCTAAGACCTCCTTCTCTGATTGGGTAAGTACCTTGTCCGACAGATTCTTGATCCATCTGTTCTGCGTTCCGTTTTTTGTGGGATGTTCTGTCTTTTGTCTCGAGGTATGTCTGTGAATGTTCTCATTCACAGACATATTCTTCCAGTTCTTTTCCAACACAGATTCTTAACCTAAATACACTTGCAAGTACCCCTCCTTTTTTACAGTTTAGTCCTCCTAGTAGAATTAAATTATCTAGTGGCCTTTTTCCAACCATCACAGCTTCAATTTTTCCATTTCACCTCAAGAGAAGAATCATTAAAAAGACCTACATTCCCCCCAAAAGGTTGATATATCTTTGTTAATTATTACCATGACATCATCTGCGTATGCTGAAATTTTAGCAGCTGAAGCACAGCCTGGAAAATGAACACCTGAGAGTTCTTTTCTGAGTTTGTGAAGAGCAGGCTCAATGGAGAGGGAATACAGCATCCCAGAAAGAGATCATCCCTGTTGTACCCCCTTTGTACATTAAAATGTGCAGCCAAATCACTATTCATTTTTAGTATACTCGCAATATCACGGTACAGTACCTGGATTTTGGGTATGAGACCAGGGCTGAACCCAAGAGCATTTAGAATCTGCCACAGATACTGGTGTTCAACCCATTCAAAAGCCTTTTCCTGGTCTATGAAAATGAGACCACTTTCTACCCCCAAATGAGCCAGAGATGTCCAAAACTTGTCCAATTAGATTGATATAATCACTTATTAACCAACCAGGCACGCAGTAGGGACTGGTCAACATGAATGACCTTACTCATCACCTCTCTAAGTCTAGAGGCTAAAACTTGAAAGAGGATTTTAGAGTCTCCACACAGCAGAAATACAGGTCTTCAGTTCTTCAGATTTTGTAGCTCTCCCTTTTACGGCAGCAAAGTGACAACTGTCCTCCTACAGCTCAGTGGTAGCTGTCCTTTACACAAACTGTCACAAAGCACCTCCAACAGATCTTCACCAAATAATGTCTAAAAAGATTTATAAATGTCAATGGGCAGTCTGTCAATTCCAGGTGCTTTTCCATTTCCCAGGCTCATGAGAACAGCATGAAGTCTATTCAGAGACAGTTCTGCATCCAACACTGCATTAGTGTCAGCATCCACCTGAGGTAGCCCAACATAAAAAGATCCAGCCAACTCTAAATCCTCTACATATTCACTTTTAAAAGGCTCTTTGTAGAAGAAGGTGCCTCTAATATACTCATTCCTAATCCTGTTTTTCTTCATCATGTCCAAAGAAGGACAGGATTAGGAATGATTATATTAGAGGGACTGCTCTGATTGGACCGTTTGGAGACAAACAGGGGAAAGATTGAGATGGCTTGGACATGTGTGGAGGAGAGATGCTGGGTATACTGGGTGAAGGATGCTGATTATGGAGCTGCCAGGGAAGAGGAAAAGAGGAAGACCAAAGAGGAGGTTTATGGATGTGGTGAGGGAGGACATACAGGTGGCTGGTGTGACAGAGGAAGATGTAGAGGACAGGAAGAGATGGAAATGGATGATCCACTGTGGCAACCCTTAAGAGTAGCAGCTGAAAGTAGTAGTAGTTTGTAGAAGAAGGAGCCATATCTCCAAAACTCTGGGGTTTCTATTATTGTGGATCCATCTTCGGAGTGTAAAGAGTGAATGATCTTCCTCTGACCATTCTTTTGCTCCCAACTACAGAAAAACTGGGATGGAGCATCCATTTGAGACACATTCATGAAACGTGAGTGGACCAGAGCTCCCTGTGTTGTAACACCAAACAGCCTGGCTAAGGAGTCTTTTTAGATTTCAGGGCTTAAGTATGCCCTGGATTTCCTGTAGAACCCACTGAACTGTGTAATTCTACTACTTCAATCTCTAAGTCTTTAAGAGATGTGGTAATGTGCTTGGTGACATTGCGAGTATCCTGCTGAAAAATTGTTTTATCCCATCATTGCTGCACTGAAGAAAAGTAGATTTGCTTTTTCTATGTGAAGCCCACACAATTTCATATATCCTCTCTAAATTATTTGTCACGTAAAACACCAGTATTAAAATGCCAATATGTGCTGTGTAATTTAACATTTTGAATGTAAAAGGAGCACTGAACAAGGCAATGGTCAGAAAAACCAACAGGAACCATTCGACATATTTTGAAAATACCAAAATGATGCTTAAAACAATAAAAATTATCAAGTCTGGCCAGTAATAACAAATTGTCCTTAGAGTGACTTTGGTTGTACTGCCTGTCATGCCTGTTAAAACCGCTCCAAACATCTTTTAACTCATACATTTCAATTAGCCGCTTAAGTCTGGCAGACGAGGCGAGATAATTCCCGTCTAATTTGACATTTTCTGTGCAATTAAAACCACCTCCCAGGAACAAATCATCAGTACAATTACAAATTACATCACACAAAACATTTAAAGGTCTTATTCTTTCAATGCTAAAAACTGGAGGATAAACATTTACAAAAATAGTTTTTACACCTTCATATTGTACTTTGACTTTTAAAATTTGACCGCTCGTTATTTCTTCCACCTTAACAGGACAGGAACTAAAGCCCCTTAAAGAGCACACCAACCACACCACCATTACAAAATGTATGGCTTAGAATGACTTCTCAGACCACTCCTTCATCTATCCAGTCACTCTCACTCTGTGTCCACTCCTTCATCTATCCAGTCACTCTCACCCCATGTCCACTCCTTCTATCCAGTCACTCTCACTCTGTGTCCACTCCTTCATCTATCCAGTCACTCTCACCCCATGTCCACTCCTTCTATCCAGTCACTCTCACTCTGTGTCCACTCCTTCATCTATCCAGTCACTCTCACTCTGTGTTGCCGTGAGTTTCTTGTATCAAAACCACGTCCAACGTTTTTATTTCTATCAGTTTGAAAAGAGAGGCTCTTTTCACATCACTCCTTGCTCCATGTACAAACCCCAATTTCAATGAAGTTGGGACGTTGTGTAAAACGTGAATGAAAACAGAATACAATGATTTGCAAATCCTTTTCGGCCTATATTCAATTGAATACACTACAAAGACAAGATATTTAATGTTCAAACTGATAAACTTTATTGTTTTTTGCAAATATTCACTCATTTTGAATTTGATGCCTGCAACACGCTCCAAAGAAGCTGGGACAGGGGCAACAAAAGACTGGGAAAGTTGAGGAATGCTCAAAAAACACCTGTCTGGAACATTCCACAGGTGAACAGGTTAACTGGAAACAGGTGAGTGTCCTGATTGGGTATAAAAGGAGCATCCCCGAAGAAAGGCTCAGTCGTTCACAAGCAAGGATGGGGCGAGGTTCACCACTATGTGAACAACTGCGTGAGCAAATAGTCCAACAGTTTAAGAACAACGTTTCTCAACGTACAACTGCAAGGAATTTAGGGATTTCCTCATCTCCAGTCCATAATATCATCACAAGATTCAGAGAATCCCGAGAAATCTCTGCACGTAAGCGGCAAGGCCCAAAACCAACATTGGAAGCCCGTGACCTTCGACCCCTCAGGCAGCACTGCATTAAAAACCGACATCATTGTGTAAAGGATATTACCAGGTGGGCTCAGGACCACTTGGGAAAACCATCGTCAGTTAACACAGTTGGTCGCTACATCTACAAGTGCAAGTTAAAACTCTACCATGCAAAGCCACAGCCAGATATCAACACCACCCAGAAACACCGCCGGCTTCTCTGGCCCGAGCTCATCTGAGATGGACTGACGCCAAGTGGACAAGTGTGCTGTGGTCTGACGAGTCCACATTTCACATTGTTTTTGGAAATCATGGACGTGGTGTCCTCCGGGCTAAAGAGGAAAAGGACCATCCAGATTGTTATCAGCGCAGAGTCCAAAAGCCAGCATCTGTGATGGTATGGGGGGGTGTTAGTGCCCATGGCATCATGGGTAACTTGCACATCTGTGAAGGACCATTAATGCTGAAAGGTCCATACAGGTTTTGGAGCAACATATGCTGCCATCCAAGCGACGTCTCGTTCAGGGACGTCCCTGCTTATTTCAGCAAGACAATGCCAAGCCACATTCTGCAGGTGTTACACCAGCGGGGCTTCGTAGTAAAAGAGTGCGGGTACTGGACTGGCCTGCCTGCAGTTCAGACCTGTCTCCCATTGAACATGTGTGGCGCATTATGAAGCGCAAAATACGACAACGGAGACCCCGGACTGCTGAGCAGCTGAAGTCGTACATCAGCAAGAATGGGAAAGAATTCCACCTACAAAGCTTCAACAAGTAGTGTCCTCAGTTCCCAAACGCTTGTTGAGTGTTGTTAAAAGGAAAGGTGGTGCAACACAGTGGTGAACATGCCCCTGTCCCAGCTTCTTTGGGACGTGTTGCAGGCATCACATTCACAATGAGGGAATATTTGCAAAAAACAATAAAGTTTATCAGTTTGAACATTAAATATCTTGTCTTTGTAGAGGATTCAACTGAATATAGGTGGTAAAGGATTTGCACATCATTGTATTCTGTTTTTATTCACGTTTTACACAACGTCCCAACTTCACTGGAATTGGGGTTTGTATATTTAAAGAATGCATTTTTAAATCAGCCATGGAAACGAGAGAATGTGTCACTACAACAAAAACACACAAACAATATGTGGAGAATCATTTCTGACTTAATCATCTTCAATTAGTTGTACTTTCACTTTGTCAAATTTTCTCGACTCAAATGTCTTGTCCACTGAAAGCCCTTTTTCCTTCCTCAGGGCTGCGTGTCTTAGACCTGACAAAACGCTCAAGCCGGGGGAGACTTCTCAGTCTGAACTGCCCTTTGCCCTGTAGTTTCCACTGGAAATGTCTTTATTCTCTCCAGAGGAAAAAGAATGGTCTCACCCTCTTTTGATGGTGTCCATTCACATTCCTCATCAGACAAATCCTCCAACACTTCCTCAGCCCTCGCAAAAAATCTTCCTTTTACTGGATTGATTCATTAGACCCGTCTCCTGCGTAGACACGTTTTCATCTATGACAGCACACCACTGACCACACTTCCAACACTGACTGCAGCTTTCTTTACTTTTGCTGCATTTCTTTTTCTCTTTCTGTTTTGTTTTTTCCCTGATTTCTCTCTGGTCCGGGCATTTCCTTCTTTACTTTATTTTCACTCTCAGCTTGGTCCTGTCCCACAAGCTGCTCCCTCTCCCGCATGTCTGCCTCTTCTCCTCTGCTTCCTCTGCAGACTGCTGCACATCAAGCGAGTCAGACTCGGCCACAGGCTGCGGTGCTTCCGGTGGGCCCGACCCAGCCTGTTCCCCAGCCTGTGGACAAGACCGAACCAAACGCCCCTCAGCCCCGCAACTAAAGCATTTCACAGTTTCAGAAGTCGCAAACTCAATGCAACTGAAACCATCAACTTGAAACTGAAAATCAAGTCCAAATCTCCCATGCCGTCTTTAGGAATCATACAGACCGGTCTTCTCTGACACACAACATGTTTTAGCTTTGGCGACTTGCACTCCAGCACAACCATTTTAATGGAAGATACCAGCTGCCCGCAGCCTGACAGCTCTTTTGCCAACCCCTCATATTTAACAAGCGGAGGTGTGATTGAAATCATGACCTCTTTTGCTGGGTTCACCAGCAGGAGAACAGTGGTGACTGTACCACCAACCACAACACCGTTTTCGACAACCCTCTTAACTTTTGCCACATGATGCCAAAAAATTACAATAGCCCTGTTCATGCCAGAAGCAGATTTTAAACTTTCAAAGCCTACAACTTCTCCAACAGCATAGCTGACCACCTCCACTGAGCAGCCGACGCCCGGTAATATTCTAAGCACATGCTGGCATGTCCGCTTTTTCACACAGGCCATGTTCTCGGTTTAGGACAGTTATTATCTGTGACTTAGCTGGTGAATGGCTCAGTCTAGTCAAGGACCGTAGAGAGCATGGAGTATGTCTTACATCTACGTGTGCTCTATGGCATAGGTCAAGTGTACAGTGTGGGGTGAGGTCAAAATAAAGTAGAGCAGGACACACTTTATTTCCCATGTTATAACAGGTGCCTTAGTGCCAATGGGTCAACACGGGCCAGACATTTAGCTCTCACAGGCCGGACTTGGCCCATGGGCCACTTGTTGAGGTTCAGGGGTGTACTGTATCTGTAAACTCTACCTGTATAAACCAGGGGTGGGACTCACCAGAGGCCCCACGATACGATATCATCGCCATACTTGGGTCACGATACGATAGCACTGTGATTTTAAACATTTTGCGATATGCTGAGTATTGCCATACATATATTGTGATTTACTAACTTTTTTCAACTGCGAATTATGTCCCTAAAGGAAAACTTTGTCAAAATGTGTTTTGTCCAATAAGATAAAGTTTTCCATCAGTTCATCTCACTTCAGGTCAAGTCAGTTTTATTTGTACAGCCCAATATTCCAAATTACAACTTTGCCTCAGTGTAAATTCCAATCTTTTTTAATGCAGCAAAATGGGATTGTTGCATGCACCTGTCAAACTGAACTGTTTGTATTACATAGTCCAACTTAACTGAACACCAACGTGTGTGACTACTGTACTATTACAGGTACTCTGAACAATACAACTTGTACAAAAAAGTTATGCAGCCTCTTCAACAACTGGGGGATTTTAAAGTAAATTATTGTTAAACTGAAATGAAATAAAGTAATAATATATTAACCCCCCCCCAAAAAACCCAAACCCAAATTAAATAAATAAAATATCAGTGGTGTCCATGTAGGGATACAATATTGCCACGCAAAATATTGTGAACCTATGCTTTATAGATCCCCCACGCCAGTATGTACGGCCTGTACTGTATCTGTGTGTATATACCGTGTACTGACTTGTGAACAAACTCCCGAGTTGGAAGTCTCTTGCCTGACAGCACAAAATCGATCACACAGACACAGCCGTGTTCACATTTTGGGCAAGTCAATTTCCTTCACCAGGTACAGTGTAATCTTCTATCTGCAAACAAACATCTACCAACTCAGGGACATCTGAAGCTTGTTTTTCCAGGACAGGTTGCATGTGAAACCCCAGAGGCACCCATTAAGTCAAAGAACAGCAGGGGGCCTGAGAGACTGATTCAAACCACCATGTCAGCCATCGGCTCTCTCTTCGTCACTGTCCATGTCTTCCTTTTCATCTCCAACATGTTCTCTACCTGGGTAAGATGCTATGTCCTGGGTAAGACGCTAAACTGCAACCGCAGGCTGTAGAGGGGTAGCCCCTTACCTCAGCAAGGGCCCTTTGGCTAAGGACGACATCCCTACTGATAGATCTGGTCCTCCTGCATGCCTGTATGGTACGTCCCATGGTGCCAAGTCCAGCCTACACATTGGGGTAGGAGAGGGGAACTCTGATTTCAAATCCACCTGCTGCCTTGTGAGTTGATGCCTCTTCAGGCAAAGGCTAGGAGAAGGTAACTCTGAATTCAAACCCCCGGGCACAGTCTACCCAGCGGTCAGTACCTGGAAAGGGTAAATTACCATGGCGGTTCCACTCAGTCAACTCGGCAGCGGTTCTGGCAAAAAGCAACAGGATTCTTCTGTGGCCGTCTCAGCTACGCTGTGCCACCAAACAACAGAAAATCTTGCCACGGGGCGCTATAGAGCACCAAATAGTGTCGTCATCTAGGGTGCAGCCTCACATTTGAATATGGAGATAGTGAATCATTACTATCTTTTTATTAACTTGTGTTTTACTCGTTTCGGGTGAAGGCGTGTATACTATATATGTTCTCTACCCATCTCTCACTGCCGCTCCTCTGAATTCCAGAGCAGCAAAAGCTAACAAACAAAACCCAGGATGTGCCCACCGTGCAACCAGCAAGTCCCCTCTCTACTTTCTCCACAGACAGCGGCTCTTTTGAGTTCTGCTACTATAACAATAGAAAGGAAAGGAATGAGGAATTTGAGCCAGAGAAAGTAGTTGACACAAAACAAACAGCTAATGCAGCGGGCCAACCATTCCTGTTTCAAAACCTGAAAAACAGTCAAGTACACACACACACACACACACACACACACACACACACACACACACACACACACACACACACATCCCTCTCTCAATGTCTTTCCCTTGCTGTTTTCTCCCCATAGATTTGTGGATAAGACAAAGAAATCCAACAATTACCAAAACTTCATCCAAATTCACTTGTCTTCCTATAGACTAAGGTGGGAGTTAGTGTTGCTTAAGTCAACAAAAAGCATGGTGACCTTCCTTAGATGTGCAGCTGGGCTTACTTTGGGCCACAATAGTACAATTTGTGTCAATGCTGGTCACAAATTTGCTGATCCGTATCTACTGTTCTCACATCAGCACTATCAAATCATCAAGTCTCTAGTGTTCCGAAATGTATACCGCGGGAGTGTCAGAATAGTTGAGATGCGTATTTTTCCATCACCGCAAAAGCCCAGAACACACTGCGCCAGAAGTTGGTCCACCCCAAGGAACAGGTCTCCTGGCACAAACACAGAAATATAGTGTAGCTGTTAAGCACTAGGAGGATTGTCGTGACTTGGACATTGGGGAAACTAAACAGACACTGACCAAGAGGATGGCACAACACAGGAGACCTAACACGTCAGACCAGGACTCCACAGTCTACACCATCTACAGACCAGGACTCCACAGTCTACACCATCTACAGACCAGGACTCCACAGTCTACACCATCTACAGACCAGGACTCCACAGTCTACACCATCTACAGGCCAGGACTCCACAGTCTACACCATCTACAGGCCATGACTCCACAGTCTACACCATCTACAGACCAGGACTCCACAGTCTACACCATCTACAGACCAGGACTCCACAGTCTACACCATCTACAGACCAGGACTCCACAGTCTACACCATCTACAGACCAGGATTCCACAGTCTACACCATCTACAGACCAGGACTCCACAGTCTACACCATCTACAGACCAGGACTCCACAGTCTACACCATCTACAGGCCAGGACTCCACAGTCTACACCATCTACAGGCCAGGACTCCACAGTCTACACCATCTACAGGCCAGGACTCCACAGTCTACACCATCTACAGGCCAGGACTCCACAGTCTACACCATCTACAGACCAGGAATACACAGTCTACACCATCTACAGGCCAGTGGCCACTCTTTTGAGGATGAGGATGTACACACATCCTTGATAGAAAGGAACGCTGGTTTGAATGGGGAGTCAAAGAGGCCATCTCTGTTAAGAGGGAACGGCCATCCCTGAACCAGGGGGGGCTAAGAGTACATCTGTTGCCATTTTACTATGCTGCTATGTTGTGATTGCAACTATTCCCAGTCCTGTGAATAACACACATGGCCATTGAAACTCTAGTTAATGGTCACAGTTTGGGTGGTTATGCCACTCTATTGTTTATAAGGGTGGAGAGATCTGCAGTCACTGTATTGTTTATAAGGGTGGAGAGATCTGCAGTCACTGTATTGTTTATAAGGGTGGAGAGATCTGCAGTCACTGTATTGTTTATAAGGGTGGAGACACCTGCAGTCACTGTATTGTTTATAAGGGTGGGGTACCTGCAGTCAGCATATTGTTTATAAGGGTGGGGACACCTGCAGTCAGTGTATTGTTTATAAGGGTGGGGTACCTGCAGTCAGCGTATTGTTTATAAGGGTGGGGTACCTGCAGTCAGTGTATTGTTTATAAGGGTGGGGACACCTGCAGTCAGTGTATTGTTTATAAGGGTGGGGTAGCTGCAGTCAGTGTATTGTTTATAAGGGTGGGGACACCTGCAGTCAGTGTATTGTTTATAAGGGTGGGGTACCTGCAGTCAGCGTATTGTTTATAAGGGTGGGGTACCTGCAGTCAGTGTATTGTTTATAAGGGTGGGGTAGCTGCAGTCAGTGTATTGTTTATAAGGGTGGGGTAGCTGTAGTCAGTGTATTGTTTATAAGGGTGGGGTAGCTGCAGTCAGTTGAGACTGCAGAGGTCACTTAGATGATGATGAAACAAACATTTCTGTCAGTAAACGTTGCGTCCAGATGAACTGATTCAACTTTCTGGGATTCTCTTATCTGGGTTGATGAGCATGCATAATTTCAGAAGTAGTTTTGTTGACTTTTGTGTCATATACCATGCAAATTATTTAATTAGAACGATCAGATAAGTAACTATGCACAAAGGATGTATAGTACATGTAAAATAAAAATGGACAAGATAAGGTTGGGAATCAATCTTATGACTCGAAACTATAACGACAAGCTTCAGCATTGTGTAATGAAAGATTGTAGTTTGTGTGCTGAAATGGTGACGTTGAGCTTGCGTTGTTGGTATTGGGCAACATTGTGCTGACTGCTGAAGGGATATTCTGCTTTGGGTGCGTCCCAACAGATAGCAACTCTCATGGGACGAACCTTGTTCACGTCAATTAACAACACAAGAATTAACTGCACAACAGAAGGACCCCTCACTCTGTGGGGCAGAGAGCTCTAACTTCGAGTTACGACATTCCAAACCATTGGTGGCGCTACTGAGAGGAGCAGAATACCGTCTTGTGTCTGCACCTGGTGGGCTTGTAACGGTCCGACGGTGCCTGTCGCCTGAGCAGAAGCCCTCCTCTCTCCGGTCCCTCTGGCCTCGCCGTCTGTCTGGATAAAGACAAGTGCACAACCCTGTTTATAAAGTGATGAAGACAACATCACTTCCCATTACAAGGAAACACAGCAACTACGGAACAACAACGACAAGGCAGCAAACACGCCATTTCAGCGTGACGTCAAAGTTTCTGATGGAATTTCTTCCTGCTGTCCTGCTTCCTCAGCAGGCCGACCCGCCGCGGCTCCGCCATGCCCGCTGACTCCACACACGCTGCGCCGAATTCTGTATCCCCAAAAGGACACGTTTCCCATTTTGGTTTACCAGTTTCCCGCGACGATATAGGGAGCTTTTTTACCTTTTACCCCCTCTACTCTGAGCCCCTCGACATCTACTCGGAGCCCCTCGACATCTATTCGGAGCTTCTCGACAGGGTTTGTCAAACAAAGTAGCACATCCAGAGCAAGCGAACTGCAACTGAAAAACAAACTACTGCGCTTCCGGTATGCTACTTTGTTAACTATGCTAATGTTAATTATCTAATACTAGCGAGAAAAATAAGTAAATCAACATGTTGCCATTTATCATTTTATCGTTTTCTTACGTGAAATGAAAACGTAATGGTCCGCTTCAAGTGAACGCGTTCCTGCGACGCCACGGCTTTATGGGGTACATATTCTCTTGTGGATACTAAATCCGATATGACACCCCACAAGGTAGTGAGCATGGGAAGATGATAAGCGCCATCCAGTGGCTGATGGATGAAATGAAGAATTTAGGCAAAGTCAAAAGTAGGTCGATAAACCCTGTGAACCAGTCCAACACCACACAGCCCTCCGGTGGTTACTGCAAACACAACTAGACCACAACATCACAACCAGACCACAATAACACAACTAGACCACAACATCACAACTAGACCACAACAACACAACTAGACCACAACAACACAACTAGACCACAACATCACAACCAGACCACAACATCACAACCAGACCACAACACACAACTAGACCACAACATCACAACCAGACCACAATAACACAACTAGACCACAACAACACAACTAGACCACAACATCACAACTAGACCACAATAACACAACTAAACCACAACATCACAACTAGACCACAACACAACTAGACCACAATTCACAACTAGACCACAACACAACTAGACCACAATAACACAACTAGACCACAACACAAATAGACCACAATAACACAACTAGACCACAACATCACAACTAGACCACAACATAAATAGACCACAATAACACAACTAGACCACAACAACATAACTAGACCACAACAACACAACCAGACCACAACAACACAACTAGACCACAACATCACAACCAGACCACAACATCACAACTAGACCACAATAACACAACTAAACCACAACATCACAACTAGACCACAACACAACTAGACCACAATAACACAACTAGACCACAACATCACAACTAGACCACAACAACACAACTAGACCACAACATCACAACTAGACCACAACAACACAACTAGACCACAACATCACAACCAGACCACAACAACACAACTAGACCACAACACAACTAGACCACAACATCACAACTAGACCACAACATCACAACTAGACCACAATAACACAACTAAACCACAACATCACAACTAGACCACAACATCACAGCTAGACCACAATAACACAACTAAACCACAACATCACAACTAGACCACAACACAACTAGACCACAATTCACAACTAGACCACAACACAACTAGACCACAATAACACAACTAGACCAATAGACCACAATAACACAACTAGACCACAACATCACAACTAGACCACAACACAACTAGACCACAATAACACAACTAGACCACAACACAACTAGACCACAATAACACAACTAAACCACAACATCACAACTAGACCACAATAACACAACCAGACCACAACATCACAACTAGACCACAACATAACTAGACCACAATAACACAACTAGACCACAACAACACAACTAGACCACAACAACACAACCAGACCACAACATCACAACTAGACCACAACAACACAACTAGACCACAACATCACAACTAGACCACAGTAACACAACTAGACCACAACATCACAACTAGACCACAACATCACAACTAGACCACAATAACACAACTAGACCACAACATCACAACTAGACCACAATAACACAACTAAACCACAACATCACAACTAGACCACAACATCACAACTAGACCACAATAACACAACTAAACCACAACATCACAACTAGACCACAACACAACTAGACCACAATAACACAACTAGACCACAACACAACTAGACCACAATAACACAACTAGACCACAACACAAATAGACCACAATAACACAACCAGACCACAACATCACAACTAGACCACAACATAAATAGACCACAATAACACAACTAGACCACAACAACACAACTAGACCACAATAACACAACTAAACCACAACATCACAACTAGACCACAATAAAACAACTAGACCACAACAACACAACTAGACCACAACATCACAACTAGACCACAACACAACTAGACCACATTAACACAACTAGACCACAACATCACAACTAGACCACAACATAAATAGACCACAATAACACAACTAGACCACAATAACACAACTAGACCACAACAACACAACTAGACCACAACACACAACTAGACCACAACATCACAACTAGACCACAGCATCACAACTAGACCACAATAACACAACTAGACCACAACATCACAACTAGACCACAACATCACAACTAGACCACAATAACACAACTAATACACAACATCACAACTAGACCACAATAACACAACTAGACCACAATACAACTAGACCACAACACAACTAGACCACAATAACACAACTAGACCACAACACAACTAGACCACAATAACACAACTAGACCACAACACAAATAGACCACAATAACACAACTAGACCACAACATCACAACTAGACCACAACATAAATAGACCACAATAACACAACTAGACCACAACAACACAACTAGACCACAATAACACAACTAAACCACAACATCACAACTAGACCACAATAACACAACTAGACCACAACAACACAACTAGACCACAACATCACAACTAGACCACAACACAACTAGACCATAGTAACACAACTAGACCACAACATCACAACTAGACCACAACATAAATAGACCACAATAACACAACTAGACCACAATAACACAACTAGACCACAAAACAAATAGACCACAACACAACTAGACCACAATAACACAACTAGACCACAATAACACAACTAGACCACAACACAACTAGACCACAACATCACAACTAGCCCACAACATAAATAGACCACAATAACACAACTAGACCACAACATCACAACTAGACCACAGCATAAATAGACCACAATAACACAACTAGACCACAACATCACAACTAGACCACAAAATAAATAGACCACAATAACACAACTAGACCACAACACAACTAGACCACAATAACACAACTAGACCACAACACAAATAGACCACAATAACACAACTAGACCACAACATCACAACTAGACCACAACATAAATAGACCACAATAACACAACTAGACCACAACAACACAACTAGACCACAATAACACAACTAGACCACAACATCACAACTAGACCACAAAATAAATAGACCACAATAACACAACTAGACCACAACATCACAACTAGACCACAATAACACAACTAGACCACAACATCACAACTAGACCACAATAACACAACTAGACCACAACATCACAACTAGACCACAATAACACAACTAGACCACAACAACACAACTAGACCACAATAACACAACTAAACCACAACATCACAACTAGACCACAATAAAACAACTAGACCACAACAACACAACTAGACCACAACATCACAACTAGACCACAACACAACTAGACCACATTAACACAACTAGACCACAACATCACAACTAGACCACAACATAAATAGACCACAATAACACAACTAGACCACAATAACACAACTAGACCACAACAACACAACTAGACCACAACACACAACTAGACCACAACATCACAACTAGACCACAGCATCACAACTAGACCACAATAACACAACTAGACCACAACATCACAACTAGACCACAACATCACAACTAGACCACAATAACACAACTAATACACAACATCACAACTAGACCACAATAACACAACTAGACCACAATACAACTAGACCACAACACAACTAGACCACAATAACACAACTAGACCACAACACAACTAGACCACAATAACACAACTAGACCACAACACAAATAGACCACAATAACACAACTAGACCACAACATCACAACTAGACCACAACATAAATAGACCACAATAACACAACTAGACCACAACAACACAACTAGACCACAATAACACAACTAAACCACAACATCACAACTAGACCACAATAACACAACTAGACCACAACAACACAACTAGACCACAACATCACAACTAGACCACAACACAACTAGACCACAGTAACACAACTAGACCACAACATCACAACTAGACCACAACATAAATAGACCACAATAACACAACTAGACCACAATAACACAACTAGACCACAAAACAAATAGACCACAACACAACTAGACCACAATAACACAACTAGACCACAACATCACAACTAGACCACAACACAACTAGACCACAACATCACAACTAGCCCACAACATAAATAGACCACAATAACACAACTAGACCACAACATCACAACTAGACCACAGCATAAATAGACCACAATAACACAACTAGACCACAACATCACAACTAGACCACAAAATAAATAGACCACAATAACACAACTAGACCACAACACAACTAGACCACAATAACACAACTAGACCACAACACAAATAGACCACAATAACACAACTAGACCACAACATCACAACTAGACCACAACATAAATAGACCACAATAACACAACTAGACCACAACAACACAACTAGACCACAATAACACAACTAGACCACAACATCACAACTAGACCACAAAATAAATAGACCACAATAACACAACTAGACCACAACATCACAACTAGACCACAATAACACAACTAGACCACAACATCACAACTAGACCACAATAACACAACTAGACCACAACATCACAACTAGACCACAATAACACAACTAGACCACAACATAAATAGACCACAATAACACAACTAGACCACAACATCACAACTAGACCACAACATAAATAGACCACAATAACACAACTAGACCACAACAACACAACTAGACCACAACATCACAGCTAGACCACACATAACTAGACCACAATAACACAACTAGACCACAATATCACAACTAGACCAAAACATCACAACTAGACTACACATAACTAGACCACAATATCAAAACTAGACCACAATAACACAACTAGACCACAACATAACTAGACCACAACATCACAGCTAGACCACAACATCACAGCTAGACCAAAACATCACAACTAGACCACAGTATCACAACTAGACCACAGTATCACAACCACCCACTATACCATCAGTAGTCCACATTGATCGCTTGGCATGGACCCCGGCATGGGCCTTGCTCGACAGAACTACCGTCCAGGAACCGATGTCCTGCTGCAGCGTAGAAGAAAGTCCCGCTCACTGTAGGCACTGTGGAGGTGTCGTGCTACACTTACACCCTGGTTAAGGTTAAAGGGAAAAAGAAAAAGAAATCACCGAGAAGTTGAACAGCCACCTACAAAGCCACACGCCTTATTAATAATCCGTCTCATTAGTTAGAATGTAGACTACAGCGCCACCTGGCGACCATACTTTATTCTCACATTCGTTTTATATCTTATTGTTAGTAGTGTTTCGAGAAAAGGTGGGTACGTTTTCCGTGGTGAAAACCAATATCAGTATATTGTGAAGCTAAGCCGGGACAGAATGTTCTGGTAGGTGGCAAAAATACACGCAGTGAAACCCACCTCAGTGAAACCCACCCTCAGTGAAACCCACCCTCAGTAAAACCCACCACCGGTGAAACCCACCCTCAGTAAAACCCACCCTCAGTAAAACCCACCTCAGTAAAACCCACCCTCAGTAAAACCCACCTCAGTAAAACCCACCCTCAGTAAAACCCACCACCGGTGAAACCCACCCTCAGTAAAACCCACCTCAGTAAAACCCACCCTCAGTAAAACCCACCTCAGTAAAACCCACCCTCAGTAAAACCCACCACCGGTGAAACCCACCTCAGTAAAACCCACCCTCAGTAAAACCCACCTCAGTAAAACCCACCCTCAGTAAAACCCACCACCGGTGAAACCCACCCTCAGTAAAACCCACCTCAGTAAAACCCACCCTCAGTAAAACCCACCTCAGTAAAACCCACCCTCAGTAAAACCCACCACCGGTGAAACCCACCTCAGTAAAACCCACCACCGGTGAAACCCACCTCAGTAAAACCCACCCTCAGTAAAACCCACCCTCAGTGAAACCCACCCTCAGTGAAACCCACCCTCAGTAAAACCCACCACCGGTGAAACCCACCTCAGTGAAACCCACCCTCAGTAAAACCCACCTCAGTGAAACCCACCCTCAGTAAAACCCACCTCAGTAAAACCCACCTCAGTGAAATCCACCACCGGTGAAACCCACCCTCAGTAAAACCCACCTCAGTAAAACCCAGCTCAGTAAAACCCAGCTCAGTAAAACCCACCTCAGTAAAACCCACCCTCAGTAAAACCCACCTCAGTAAAACCCACCCTCAGTAAAACCCACCTCAGTAAAACCCACCCTCAGTAAAACCCACCTCAGTAAAACCCACCCTCAGTAAAACCCACCACCGGTGAAACCCACCTCAGTAAAACCCACCTCAGTAAAACCCACCTCAGTGAAACCCACCCTCAGTAAAACCCACCACCGGTGAAACCCACCTCAGTAAAACCCACCTCAGTAAAACCCACCTCAGTGAAACCCACCTCAGTGAAACCCACCCTCAGTGAAACCCACCCTCAGTAAAACCCACCACCGGTGAAACCCACCCTCAGTAAAACCCACCTCAGTAAAACCCACCACCGGTGAAACCCACCCTCAGTAAAACCCACCCTCAGTAAAACCCACCTCAGTAAAACCCACCCTCAGTAAAACCCACCCTCAGTAAAACCCACCACCGGTGAAACCCACCCTCAGTAAAACCCACCCTCAGTAAAACCCACCACCGGTGAAACCCACCTCACTAAAACCCACCCTCAGTAAAACCCACCCTCAGTAAAACCCACCTCAGTAAAACCCACCACCGGTGAAACCCACCCTCAGTAAAACCCACCCTCAGTAAAACCCACCACCGGTGAAACCCACCTCAGTAAAACCCACCCTCAGTAAAACCCACCTCAGTAAAACCCACCTCAGTAAAACCCACCCTCAGTAAAACCCACCTCAGTAAAACCCACCCTCAGTAAAACCCACCACCGGTGAAACCCACCTCAGTAAAACCCACCTCAGTAAAACCCACCTCAGTGAAACCCACCCTCAGTAAAACCCACCACCGGTGAAACCCACCTCAGTAAAACCCACCTCAGTAAAACCCACCTCAGTGAAACCCACCTCAGTGAAACCCACCCTCAGTGAAACCCACCCTCAGTAAAACCCACCACCGGTGAAACCCACCCTCAGTAAAACCCACCTCAGTAAAACCCACCTCAGTAAAACCCACCACCGGTGAAACCCACCCTCAGTAAAACCCACCCTCAGTAAAACCCACCTCAGTAAAACCCACCCTCAGTAAAACCCACCCTCAGTAAAACCCACCACCGGTGAAACCCACCCTCAGTAAAACCCACCCTCAGTAAAACCCACCACCGGTGAAACCCACCTCAGTAAAACCCACCCTCAGTAAAACCCACCCTCAGTAAAACCCACCTCAGTAAAACCCACCACCGGTGAAACCCACCCTCAGTAAAACCCACCCTCAGTAAAACCCACCACCGGTGAAACCCACCTCAGTAAAACCCACCCTCAGTAAAACCCACCTCAGTAAAACCCACCTCAGTAAAACCCACCCTCAGTAAAACCCACCTCAGTAAAACCCACCACCGGTGAAACCCACCCTCAGTAAAACCCACCTCAGTAAAACCCACCTCAGTAAAACCCACCCTCAGTAAAACCCACCTCAGTAAAACCCACCACCGGTGAAACCCACCCTCAGTAAAACCCACCTCAGTAAAACCCACCACCGGTGAAACCCACCCTCAGTAAAACCCACCTCAGTAAAACCCACCACCGGTGAAACCCACCTCAGTCGACTGCTCGTACCTGCACAATGGAGTAAACATACAGGTGGGACTGAGAGTCGAAACCTATAGGTGAGACTAAAAGGAGTATAAACATATAGGAGGGACTGAGAGGAGTAGAAACCTATAGGTGAGACTAAGAGGAGTAGAAACATATAGGAGGGACTGAGAGGAGTAGAAACATATAGGAGGGACTGAGAGGAGTATAAACATATAGGAGGGACTGAGAGGAGTAGAAACCTATAGGAGGGACTGAGAGGAGTAGAAACATATAGGAGGGACTGAGAGGAGTAGAAACCTATAGGTGAGACTAAGAGGAGTAGAAACATATAGGAGGGACTGAGAGGAGTAGAAACATATAGGAGGGACTGAGAGGAGTAGAAACCTATAGGTGAGACTAAGAGGAGTAGAAAAATATAGGTGGGACTGAGAGGAGTAGAAACAGATAGGTGGGACTGAGAGGAGTAGAAACCTATATGAGGGACTAAGAGGAGTAGAAACCTATAGGTTGGACTGAGAGGAGTAGAAAAATATAGGTGGGACTGAGAGGAGTAGAAACCCATAGGAGGGACTGAGAGAAGTAGAAACATATAGGTGGGACTGAGAGGAGTAGAAACCTATACGTGGGACTGAGAGGAGTAGAAACCTATAGGAGGGACTGAGAGAAGTAGAAACCTATAGGAGGGACTGAGAGAAGTAGAAACATATAGGTGGGAATGAGAGGAGTAGAAACCCATAGGTGGGACTGAGAGGAGTAGAAACCTATAGGAGGGACTGAGAGAAGTAGAAACATATAGGTGGGAATGAGAGGAGTAGAAACCCATAGGAGGGACTGAGAGAAGTAGAAACCTATAGGTGGGACTGAGAGGAGTAGAAACCTATAGGAGGGACTGAGAGAAGTAGAAACCTATAGGAGGGACTGAGAGGAGTAGAAACCCATAGGAGGGACTGAGAGAAGTAGAAACCTATAGGTGGGACTGAGAGGAGTAGAAACCTATAGGAGGGACTGAGAGAAGTAGAAACCTATAGGAGGGACTGAGAGAAGTAGAAACATATAGGTGGGAATGAGAGGAGTAGAAACCCATAGGAGGGACTGAGAGAAGTAGAAACCTATAGGTGGGACTGAGAGGAGTAGAAACCTATAGGAGGGACTGAGAGAAGTAGAAACCTATAGGAGGGACTGAGAGATGGCTGCAATAAACATGCTCACACACAACCTGAATAAATGATGTTTGAGGATTTGCACCAGCTGATCATTGTTCATGTGCACCAGCAGAACCTGAACGTTACACATGGCCCACACTATTCTGCAAAGTGAAATAATGTGTCTATTTAACAACAACAACAACAACAACAACAACAACAACAACTTAGTTTTGCATAATGCCTTTCAAGGAACCCAAGGACATTTGTATGTTCTCATCTGTATGTTCTCATCTGTGTGTTCTCATCTGTGCGTTCTCGCCTGTGTGTTCTCATCTGTGCGTTCTCGCCTGTGTGTTCTCATCTGTACGTTCTCATCTGTGTGTTCTCATCTGTACGTTCTTATCTGTACGTTCTCATCTGTACGTTCTCATCTGTATGTTCTCATCTGTGTTCCCATCTGTAAGTTTTCATCTGTATGGTCCCATCTGTATTTTCTCATCTGTGTGTTCTCATCTGTATTTTCTCATCTGTGTGTTCCCATCTGTATGTTCTCATCTGTATGGTCCCATCTGTATGTTCTCATCTGTGTGTTCTCATCTGTATTTTCTCATCTGTGTGGTCCCATCTGTATGTTCTCATCTGTATGTTCTCATCTGTGTGTTCTTATCTGTATGTTCTCATCTGTATGGTCCCATCTGTATGTTCTCATCTGTACGTTCTCATCTGTACGTTCTCATCTGTGTGTTCTCATCTGTGTGTTCTCATCTGTATATTCTCATTTGTACGTTATCATCTGTACGTTCTCATCTGTGTGTTCTCATCTGTATTTTCTCATCTGTGTGTTCCCATCTGTATGTTCTCATCTGTATGGTCCCATCTGTATGTTCTCATCTGTGTGTTCTCATCTGTATTTTCTCATCTGTGTGGTCCCATCTGTATGTTCTCATCTGTATGTTCTCATCTGTGTGTTCTTATCTGTATGTTCTCATCTGTATGGTCCCATCTGTATGTTCTCATCTGTACGTTCTCATCTGTAGGTTCTCATCTGTGTGTTCTCATCTGTGTGTTCTCATCTGTATATTCTCATTTGTACGTTATCATCTGTACGTTCTCATCTGTGTGTTCTCATCTTTATTTTCTCATCTGTGTGTTCCCATCTGTATGTTCTATTCTGTATGTTCTCATCTGTGTGTTCTCATCTGTGCGTTCTCGCCTGTGTGTTCTCATCTGTGTGTTCTCGCCTGTGTGTTCTCATCTGTACGTTCTCATCTGTGTGTTCTCATCTGTACGTTCTTATCTGTACGTTCTCATCTGTACGTTCTCATCTGTATGTTCTCATCTGTGTTCCCATCTGTATGTTTTCATCTGTATGGTCCCATCTGTATTTTCTCATCTGTGTGTTCTCATCTGTATTTTCTCATCTGTGTGTTCCCATCTGTATGTTCTCATCTGTATGGTCCCATCTGTATGTTCTCATCTGTGTGTTCTCATCTGTATTTTCTCATCTGTGTGGTCCCATCTGTATGTTCTCATCTGTATGTTCTCATCTGTGTGTTCTTATCTGTATGTTCTCATCTGTATGGTCCCATCTGTATGTTCTCATCTGTACGTTCTCATCTGTAGGTTCTCATCTGTGTGTTCTCATCTGTGTGTTCTCATCTGTATATTCTCATTTGTACGTTATCATCTGTACGTTCTCATCTGTGTGTTCTCATCTTTATTTTCTCATCTGTGTGTTCCCATCCGTATGTTCTATTCTGTATGTTCTCATCTGTGTGTTCTCATCTGTATGTTCTCATCTGTACGTTCTCATCTGTATATTTTCATCTGTGTGTTCTCATCTGTGTGTTCTCATCTGTACGTTCTCATCTGTGTGTTCTCATCTGTGTGTTCTCATCTGTATATTCTCATTTGTACGTTCTCATCTGTATATTCTCATCTGTACGTTCTCATCTGTATATTCTCATCCGTACATTCTCATCTGTATGTTCTCACCTGTGTGTTCTCATCTGTGTGTTCTCATCTGTATGCCAATAGTACGTTCTTTTTAGCTGTGCACTTTTATTTAATGTAAAGTGCATTACATCGCAATTTGATGTATTAAATGTGTTATATATAAAGTTTGATTGATTGACTGACTGACTGATAGATAGATAGATAGATTGATTGATTGATTGGTTGATTGGTTGATTGATTGGTTGATTGATTGATTGACTGGGCTCCAAATCAAACTTTAAATATTCACCTTTCTGATTTCCACAGAAAAAACTTCTTACATGAGGCGTTGCGTACAAAGGTGTCAACGTGAATGTACATAATTCTTTATGAATGACCCGGCGGAGCCATTTTGAATAGAATACGTCATTGCAGTTGGGGGAGAGGTTGCTAAGCTAAGCTAGTGTAAGCACCCCGTAGTGCTCAGCTGTAGGTCCATACATGAGGTTATGAGCCCAGGCGTGCGGGGCTTTAGGTTCATTATCAGACCTGTGTGAGATCAGCGGATTGCGGGAAGCAAGAGGTGAGGGGGACCTTACTCATCACTAGGTGTGTCACTGCTGTACATCATCAGTAGGGGGGGGGGGAAGAGAGAGAGAGAGAGAGAGAGAGAGAGAGAGAGAGAGAGAGAGAGAGAGAGATGACCTAATACCCGAAAAAAGCGATGATGTCATAAGCACCTGACTCATATTCCCAGCTGACACCAGCTTTCCCAATCACCATATCCCTGTGTGTGTGTGTGTGTGTGTGTGTCTCGATGTGCATGCAAGTGGATTTCTGTCAGACAAAAGTAATGACACGTTGGTCACAACAGCTGACCCCCCCCCCCCGCACACACCAGCGCCACGGACACATTCATCATATCAGCCACGGACACTTCAGCAGTCACAGCAACAGCAGAGCGCCACGCTTGCCTTGCTGTTGGGTCACAGGGCACATTAAGAAAATTGCTCATTGGAAATGTCAAAGACCGTAAAAACGATGCAGACACCATTGAGCTTTACTTCTCAAGCCAGAGCATTCATCTAAAGCATAAAGATGTCTTTCCAAAATAAAGTCACCTCTACATTCATGACTATGGTGTTTGGGTCGGACAACCTTCTCAAGGCTCCAACCACAACCTGGCCAGAGCCACTTCTGCACTACTGTGGCTGGTATCGTCTGATAACTTTAGTCCTTTACCATTTCAGTCCATTCTCTACCCCATAGTCATCCCTATTATCAGCTGTTTCTGATGCATTTCTATATGCGCGTTATTTTCAACACGATACTGTGTGTAATCATCTTCAATTCAATTCAATTCAATTTATCGTCATTAAAAACAATGTGCAGGCACATGTTAAAAATGAAATGAGGGCTGTGGCTTCACCAAACAGTGCAAGACAGATACAGACAAACACAACAAACACAGTATAAGATAGACACACATGAAGACCAAAAGCTAAAAATAAGTTAAAAAAGAGCTGGAATACAAAATATTTAAAGTATCTACAGACATTCAGTGGGTGGCCAGGTTCAGGTGGGCAACAGCTTGTGGAAAGAAGCTGTTTTTGAGCCTGGTAGTGCGGGCTCTGAGGCTCCTGTAGCGCCTCCCAGAGGGCAGGGGGGAGAACAGTCCATGGTTGGGGTGGGTGGGATCTCTGCTGATGCTCAGACCCCTTCGAAGGCAGCGTTTGTGATAAATGTCTTGTATGGCTGGGAGCTGGGTACCGGTGATCTGCTGGGCCACCTCGACGATCCGCTGCAGAGCTTTCTGGTCTACCGATGTGCAGTTGCCGTACCACACTGAGATGCAGATGGTCAGGATGCTCTCTATGCTGCAGTGGTAGAAGTTGGTGAGGATTTTGGGGGGTAGACGGGCGCTCCTCAGCCTCCTCAGGAAATGCAGGTGTTGTTGGGCCTTTTTCACAAGGGCCTGGGTGTTTAATGTCCACGAAAGGTCCTCGCTGATGTGGACTCCAAGGAATTTAAAGCTGGAGACACGCTCCACTTCCACCCCATTGATGTGTATGGGGGGGGGGTGGCTGCAGCTTCTAGACCTCCTGAAGTCTACAATCAGTTCCTTCGTCTTCTGCACACTGAGGACAAGATTGTTGGTAGTACACCATGATGTGAGGTGCTGAATCTCATCTCTGTAGGCCATCTCGTCATTGTTGGTGATACGGCCAATGACTGTGCTGTCATCTGCAAACTTAACTATAACATTTGAAGGGTGAGTTGGCAGGCAGTCGTGGGTAAAGAGGGAGAAAAGGAGGGGGCTCAGAACACAGCTTTGAGGGGCACCTGTGCTGAGGGTCAGGGTGGAGGAGGTGTGGTCACCTAACCTAACAGACTGTGGTCTGTTGGTCAGGAAGTCCAGGATCCAGTTACAGAGGGGTTGAGGCCAAGGGAGAGGAGTTTGGTGGTTAGTTTGGCGGGGATGATAGTGTTGAAGGCAGAGCTGTAATCTATAAACAGCATCCGGATGTATGTGTTGTTAAGTTCAAGGTGGGTCAGAGCAATGTGCAGGGCAGTGGCAATGGCATCCTCAGTAGACCTTTTGGGACGGTAGGCGAACTGATGTGGGTCGAATGTGGGGGGGATAATGTTTTTGATGTGAGCCAGAACCAGTCTCTCAAAGCACTTCATGGCAATGGGGGTGAGTGCTATGGGTCGGTAGTCATTCAGACATGTGGATGTTGGTTTCTTGGAGACAGGAATGATGGAGGTGGTCTTAAAGCATGTCGGGACTATGGATTGGGACAGAGAGAGGTTAAATACAGGTGTGAAGACTTCAGCCAGCTGGTCGGCACATTCCCGGTAGACCCAACCCGGTATGCCGTCTGGTCCGGCAGCCTTCCGTGTGTTCACTCTGTGCAGTGATTCTCTGACCTCTACGACTGATAGAGTGAGCACCTGGTTTTCTGGGTGGCTGGGGATTTTTGTGGCTGGGTCAGTATTGTCCTTGTAGAAGCAGGCATAGAAATGATTTAGCTTGTCTGGCAGGGAGGCATCATGGACAGTGGGACCGCGATTAGAGCTTTTGTAGTCTGTGATAGACTGAATGCCTTGCCACATTCGCCGAGGATCAGAGTTATTGTGAAAGTTGTCCTCTATTCGTAGGGAATATTTGTGTTTGGCTGTTCTAATGCCCTTTTTGAGGTAGGATCTGGCTGCGCTGTAGGCCTCACAGTTACCTGACTTAAATGCTGCATCCCGGACTTTCAGCAGCTGCCGGACCTCACTGGTCATCCAGGGTTTCTGGTTTGGAAAGGTGCGGACTGATTTGTTTGTTGTGACACTCTCAGTGCAAAAGTTAATGTAGGCTAGTATGGCAGATGTCTGTTCATTAATGTCTATATGGGAGCCATGGGTAGCTGAATGTGCAAAAATACTCCAGTCTGTGTTGTCAAAACAGTCCTGGAGTTCAGAGACTGCTCCTTCTGGCCGGATAATGATTGTCTTTACTGCTGGCTTGACCCGTTTTATTAGGGGTTTGTAGGCTGGGACCAGGAACAGGCAGAGGTGGTCAGAATGCCCCAGGTGGGGGCAGGGAGTAGCTTTGTATGAGTTCTTGATGTTTGTATAGAGATGGTCCAGGGTGTTTTGTCCCCTAGTGGGGCAGGAGACATGCTGATGGGATTTGGGCAGTACAGCCCTGAGGTTAGCCTGATTAAAGTCACCACCTGTGATAAAGACATTGTCCGGGTGTTGGGTTTGTTGTCTGCTGATGGCACATTGTAGCTGCTTAAGTGCTACCTTAGCATTAGCATGTGGGGGGATGTATACAGCGGTGATGGTAATGGTCGTTAGCTCCCTGGGCAGGTAAAAAGGCCTGCACTGAATCATAAGGAGCTCGAGATCAGCAGAGCAATGCCTTTCAACGACCTTTATGTTGTTGCACCAAGAGTCAGAGAGGAGAGTCAGCTTTATTGGCCAAGTACAGTTACATTCAAGGAATGTGACTTGGTATGTTGCTCTCAGTTACACATACACCAATCAGCCAAGACATTAAAACCACCTGTCTAATATTGTGTAGGTCCCCCTTGTGCCACCAAAATAGCTCTGACCTGTCAAGACATAGACTCCACAAGACCTCTGAAGGTGTCCTCTAGTATCTGGCACCAAGATGTTAGCAGCAGATCTTTCATGTGCTGTAAGTTGTGAGGTGGGACCTCAATGGATCGGACTTGTTTTTCCAGCACATCCCACAGATGCTCAATCAGATTGAGATCTGGGGAATTTAGAAGCCAAGGCAACACCTTGAACTCTTTGTCATGTTCCTCAAACCATTCCTGAACAATTTTTTGCAGCATGGCAGGGCGTATTATCCTGCTGAAAGAGGCCACTGCCATCAGGAAACACTGTTGCCATGAAGGGGTGTACCTGGTCTGCAACGGTGTTTAGGTAGGTGGTACGTGTCAAAGTAACATCCACATGAATGCCAGGATCCAAGGTTTCCCAGCAGAACATTGTCCAGAGCACCACACTGCCTCCACCAGCTTGCCTTCTTCCCATAATGCATCCTGGTGCCATCTCTTCCCCAGGTAAATGATGCACACACAACTGGCCGTCCACATGATGTAAAAGAAAACGTGATTCAGCAGACCAGGCCACCTTCTTCCACTGCTCCATGGTCCAGTTCTGATGCTCACATAACAATTGTAGGTGCTTTCAGTGGAGGGCAGGGGTCATCATGGGAGCTCTGACTGGTCTGCAGCTACATAGCCCCCGTACACACAAGCTGTGATGCACCGTGTGTCCTGACACCCATTACATTACATTACCTTACATTACAGTCAATTAGCCAACGCTTTTATTCAAAGTGACTTACAATAAGTGCATCATTTAACATAGGAGATCAGGAGAACTGCTAGTCATCAGAGGTCATAAGTGCATCTAAACAAAATCTAAGAGCAAAACCAGTGCTAAAGCAAAAGTGCAAGAAAGAGATTTTTCTTTTAAATGAGTGAATACAATAAGTGCTAAGAACAAGTAACAGGGTGGTAGTTCTTGAAGAGGTGAGTTTTCAACCTGCGCTGAAAGATGGGCAGCGACTCTGCTGTCCTGACATCAGTGGGGAGGTCATTCCACCACTGTGGGGCCAGGACAGAACCGAGCCGGGACCGGGTCGATCGGCAGCAGGGGCCTCTGAGCGACGGGGCAACCAGGTGTCCCGAGGCAGCAGAGCGAAGTGGTCAGGCGTGACACGATCACTGGCCAGAGGGTCAGCAGCCAACAGGTGTGACATCTCTCTGTCGGCCAGTATGAGTGGCACCTGCCCTTGATTGGCCTGTGATGAGGTGCACCTGTGCTGGGGACTATTTGACCGGGTGCTTTGCGGACATGCCTCGTCGAGTCTTGGAAAAGCTTAGCGTCGGTCTGCGGATGCCCGTGTCTCCTGAACCCTCGCCCGCTTCCGTTGTGTGAGAGAGTGTTTCCCGTGTTTGGTATTTTGTGTTAATTCGTGTTTGCATTTTTGCCTGCCCTGTTTGGCAGTGGTTTTTGGTTATTGTATGTTCTCTGGGGTCCAGTAAAGCGAATTAATATTTGACAACTGCCTCTGCCTCTTCTCTGCGATTGGGTCCAAACGCACGGCGTTACAGGGCGGGGGTGTAGGGCTTGACCATGGCCTGGATAGGAAGGAGCTGTTCCTGTCACTGCCCTGTAGGCTAGCACCAGAGTCTTAAACTGGATGCGAGCAGCTACTGGGAGCCAGTGTAGGGACACGAGAAGGGGAGTTGTGTGGGAGAACTTAGAGCGGTTGAATACCAGACGAGCTGCAGCTTTCTGAACAAGCTCCAGAGGTCTGATGGCCGACGCCGGGGCGCCAGCAAGGAGGGAGTTGCCGTAGTCCAGCCGGGAGATGACCAGAGCCTGGATGAGCACCTGTGCCGTCTCGTCGGTGAGGAATGGGCGAATCCTCCTGATGTTATAGAGGAGAAATCTGCAGGAGCGAGCAACCGATGCAACGTTTTCAGCAAATGACAGTTGGTCGTCCAGGATCACACCCAGATTCCTCGCAGTCCGAGTTGGCGTCACCACGGTGTTGTCATGGTGATGGCCAGGTGTCGGTGCGGGCAACCTTTCCCCGGGAGGAACATCAGATCTGTCTTGTCCAGATTGAGCTTCAGGTGGTGTGTCGCCATCCACTCCAAGATGTCAGTCAAGCATGCAGCAATGCGTGTCTCTACTTGTGTGTCAGAGGGCAGAAAGGACAAGATCAGCTGGGTGTCATCGGCATAACAATGGTAAGAGAAGTCATGCGAGCGAATAATAGAATCCAGGGATGTCGTGTACAGGGAGAAAAGGAGAGGACCCAGAACCGAACCCTGTGGAACGCCTGTAGTCAGTCTGCGAGGCTCCGACACAGATCCCCTCCATGTCACCTGGTAGGAGCGACCCGTCAGATAGGTTACAAACATTGAGAGTGCAGAGCCTGTGACACCCAGCCCCTCGAGGGTAGAAAGGAGGATGTGGTGGTTCACTGTGTCGAACGCAGCTGACAGGTCCAGGAGTATCAGGACCGAGGAGAGAGAGAGTTTGCTCTCACAGAGAGAGAGAGTAGGACATGAAATAGCTGGAGGGGAGTAACAGATTGGAAATAAAACAGTGCCTAGTAAAGATGAGGTCCCTCTGGTTGCCGGCCTTGTGGGTAGGGTGAGAGGAGAAGGTTAAGGGAGAAGAGGATCTAGCTTGTTAGTGTGGACGTTGAAGTCACGAGAAGGATAAATGCAGAGTCATCAACAGGGACGTGCGAGACAAGTGTGTCAAACTCCTCCAGAAACTCACCAAGGGGGCCTGGTGTGCGGTACAAAACCACGATGGTGAGTTTGACTGGATAAGAGACAGTAACAGCATGAAATTCAAAAGAGGGCGGGGAGAAAATTGTGGAATGGAAACGAGATTATTGCCATTTCAGGGAGATTAGCAGGCCAGTACCACCACCCCGCCTCCCAGCACTGGGAGTGTGAGAAAAAGCGTATACATCAAAGTACCAGTCTTTATCAGTCTACCAGTCTTTATTATAACTATCCCCCACCAGTCTTTATTATAACTATTCCCTACCAGTCTTTATTATAAATATTCCCTACCAGTCTTTATTATAACTATCCCCCACCAGTCTTTATTATAACTATTCCCTACCAGTCTTTATTATAACTATTCCCTACCAGTCTTTATTATAACTATCCCCCACCAGTCTTTATTATAACTATCCCCCACCAGTCTTTGTTATAACTATCCCCTACCAGTCTTTATTATAACTATCCCCCACCAGTCTTTATTATAACTATCCCCCACCAGTCTTTATTATAACTATTCCCTACCAGTCTTTATTATAAATATTCCCTACCAGTCTTTATTATAACTATTCCCCACCAGTCTTTATTATAACTATTCCCCACCAGTCTTTATTATAACTATTCCCCACCAGTCTTTATTATAACTATTCCCTACCAGTCTTTATTATAACTATCCCCCACCAGTCTTTATCATAGAGAGAGAGGGAGAGAGGAGAGAGAAGGGGGAGAGAGAGAGGGAGAGAAAGTTGGGGACAGAGAGAGAGGGAGAGAGAGAGAGAAGGGGGAGAGAGAGAGAGAGAGACGGAGAGAGGAGAGAGAGAGCACTTGTCTGACAACCAGATGGTCAAGATCATAGCTTTTTTTGTGTGAGCAACATGACCTCAGCTCCCCGAGTTGTACAAGCGTACTTTAACACACACACACACACACACACACACACACACACACACACACACACACACACACACACACACACACACACTCTTCATAAACATGTTCCCCTCCCTGCCTGTCTCTGGACCAGGGAGGGAGGGGAACATTATCCCTGATCCATCCTCCTGTATTGATTGGGGCCTTGGGCTCCCAGCAGACCTGCGGGACAGACCAGCACACTCGCTTAACTACTTGGAAAGCTGCCGTTCCCTGTCCCGGACACACTCTCCCCCATCCTCAGGCAGGCAGGAAGACCCCTGTCCCCCATAATGCTGTCCCCCATAGATGCTCTGCTCCTGTCCCCCATAATGCTGTCATCCTGTCCCCCATACACACTGTCCTCCTGTCCCTCTTACATGCTCTCCACCTGTCGCCCATAAATGCTCTCCTCCTGTCCCCCTTACACGCCCTCCTCCTGTCACCCATAAACGCTCTCCTCCAGTCCCCCATAATGCTCTCCTCCTGTCCCCCATACATGTTCTCCCTCTGTCCCCGCACATGCTCTCCTCTGGTCCCCCATTCATGTTCTCCCTCTGTCCCATATATTGCTCTCCCCCTGTCCCCATACATGCTCTCCTCTGGTCCCCCATTCATGCTCTCCACTAGTCCCCCATACATGCTCTCCCCCTGTCCCCATATATTGCTCTCCCCCTGTCCCCATACATGCTCTCCCCCTGTCCCCATACATGCTCTCCCCCTGTCCCCATTCATGCTCTCCACTGTCCCCATACATGCTCTCCCCCTGTCCCCATACATGCTCTCCCCCTGTCCCCATACATGCTCTCCACCTGTCCCCATACATGCTCTCCCCCTGTCCCCATACATGCTCTCCACTGTCCCCATACATGCTCTCCACCTGTACCCATTCATGCTCTCCCCCTGTCCCCATACATGCTCTCCCCCTGTCCCCATACATGCTCTCCCCCTGTCCCCATACATGCTCTCCCCCCTGTCCCCATTCATGCTCTCCACTGTCCCCATACATTTTCTCCTGCTGTCGCTGTTTTTCTTGGTGTTTTTGGGCAGATCGATGTTGTTGGGCATTTTCTTTTTCCGTTACTGGCCTCATACCAAGAGTTTCTGTATGAGCTATCCTCTGCCACATGCCCTTGGGCCTGATTGGCACTCAGGGAGGAAGTGTAGACTGTGATTATGCATGTAAATACACCTGCTATGTCTTTCGAGTGGAATTTCATTGCCACTTTTACTTTTTTATCCCTTTATTTTCACTCTGTGCGTGAAAGCCAGTAATTATGTTACTGTTCTCATCTCTGTGATATTAAAAGTGATTATGTTACTGTTCTCTGTGATATTAAAAGTGATTATGTTACTGTTCTCTTCTCTGTGATATTAAAAGTGATTATGTTACTGTTCTCTTCTCTGTGTTATTAAAAGTGATTATGTTACTGTTCTCTTCTCTGTGATATTAAAAGTGATTATGTTACTGTTCTCTGTGATATTAAAAGTGATTATGTTACTGTTCTCTTCTCTGTGATATTAAAAGTGATTATGTTACTGTTCTCTTCTCTGTGTTATTAAAAGTGATTATGTTACTGTTCTCTGTGATATTAAAAGTGATTATGTTACTGTTCTCTTCTCTGTGTTATTAAAAGTGATTATGTTACTGTTCTCTGTGATATTAAAAGTGATTATGTTACTGTTCTCTTCTCTGTGTTATTAAAAGTGATTATGTCACTGTTCTCTTCTCTGTGTTATTAAAAGTGATTATGTCACTGTTCTCTTCTCTGTGTTATTAAAAGTGATTATGTTACTGTTCTCTTCTCTGTGTTATTAAAAGTGATTATGTTACTGTTCTCTTCTCTGTGATATTAAAAGTGATTATGTTACTGTTCTCTTCTCTGTGTTATTAAAAGTGATTATGTTACTGTTCTCTTCTCTGTGATATTAAAAGTGATTATGTTACTGTTCTCTTCTCTGTGTTATTAAAAGTGATTATGTTACTGTTCTCTTCTCTGTGTTATTAAAAGTGATTATGTTACTGTTCTCTTCTCTGTGTTATTAAAAGTGATTATGTTACTGTTCTCTTCTCTGTGTTATTAAAAGTGATTATGTTACTGTTCTCTGTGATATTAAAAGTGATTATGTTACTGTTCTCTTCTCTGTGTTATTAAAAGTGATTATGTTACTGTTCTCTGTGATATTAAAAGTGATTATGTTACTGTTCTCTTCTCTGTGTTATTAAAAGTGATTATGTCACTGTTCTCTTCTCTGTGTTATTAAAAGTGATTATGTCACTGTTCTCTTCTCTGTGTTATTAAAAGTGATTATGTTACTGTTCTCTTCTCTGTGTTATTAAAAGTGATTATGTTACTGTTCTCTTCTCTGTGATATTAAAAGTGATTATGTTACTGTTCTCTTCTCTGTGTTATTAAAAGTGATTATGTTACTGTTCTCTTCTCTGTGATATTAAAAGTGATTATGTTACTGTTCTATTCTCTGTGATATTAAAAGTGATTATGTTACTGTTCTCTTCTCTGTGTTATTAAAAGTGATTATGTTACTGTTCTCTTCTCTGTGTTATTAAAAGTGATTATGTTACTGTTCTCTTCTCTGTGTTATTAAAAGTGATTATGTTACTGTTCTCTGTGATATTAAAAGTGATTATGTTACTGTTCTCTTCTCTGTGTTATTAAAAGTGATTATGTTACTGTTCTCTTCTCTGTGTTATTAAAAGTGATTATGTCACTGTTCTCTTCTCTGTGTTATTAAAAGTGATTATGTTACTGTTCTCTTCTCTGTGATATTAAAAGTGATTATGTTACTGTTCTCTGTGATATTAAAAGTGATTATGTTACTGTTCTCTTCTCGGTGTTATTAAAAGTGATTATGTTACTGTTCTCTTCTCTGTGTTGTTAAAAGGCACAAGGCATCACACCAGGGATGCTAAAATATTCATAATGATGCTCCCAAACAGCCACATGTCATGCTCAGTCTGTCACACATAACCCGAGTGAAAGAAAGGCGGCTGTTGTTTTCGTGGTTGGTGGAGATGTAGCCCAGTTACACAGCAGGAGGACGGTGGACAGGGACTTATCATGCAGGATGATTAATTGACTTTAATCAGTACGGTTAAAATGCACCAAAAAAAAAAATCTTCGTAAGATTGCACAAGTGCTTTCAACAACTCTCTCGGGAACACCACACACACACACACACACACACACACACACACACACACACACACACACACACACACACACACACACACACATACCACTCAGCTAATTTAAAAAGAATTGAAGAGTAATTTTATTCATATTTTTAAATGTCCTGGACTTGCTAGCTGTTTGTGACTTATGTTACACGTGTTGCTGTTTGATAACCATGGTAAAAGTGTAAAGGTAGCAGATGCCTTCTGCAAGCTTGCGGCATAAGGTCTAATATGAATATAAATCGAGTATATAAATATAAATATAATATAGATAACTATAAATATAAATCTAGTGTATAAATATACATCTAGCAGATAAATACAAATATAAATCTACAATAGATAAATGAGCGGAGTGTGTTGGTATGGAGCACCTCCTGACATCCTGACGTTGCCTTGCTGTGTCCTGCCCACAGGAGCACGCTGCTCCTCCTGCAGGTCTGGACACTGAGTGTAGATGTTGGCCACACACTCACAACAGTGACACTTTCAACTGAAACCTTTTAAAAAAAAATCACAAAACTCAAGTACGGTATGCCTACTACTATCATTTACACTGCTGTTGTTGCATTACTGCCTGATCTGTTTGCCAACTCGCATCAGTCACCTGACCACACAGGACTATGACCTGTCTTATTATATCATGTATATGTATATATGTATATGTTATTACACCATGTATATGTATATATGTATATGTTATTACACCATGTGTATGTATATATGTATATGTTATTACACCATGTATATGTATATATGTATATGCTATTGTACCATATATATGTATATATGTATATGTTATTATGCCATATATATATGTATATGTTATTACACCATGTATATGTATATATGTATATGTTATTACACCATGTATGTGTATATATGTATATGTTATTACACCATGTATGTGTATATATGTATATGTTATTACACCATGTATATGTATATATGTATATGTTATTACACCATGTATATGTATATATGTATATGCTATTGTACCATATATATGTATATATGTATATGTTATTATGCCATATATATATGTATATGTTATTACACCATGTATATGTATATATGTATATGTTATTACACCATGTATATGTATATATGTATATGTTATTACACCATGTATGTGTATATATGTATATGTTATTACACCATGTATGTGTATATATGTATATGTTATTACACCATGTATATGTATATATATATGTGCTATTGTACCATGTATATGTATATATGTATATGTTATTATACCATGTATAGGTATATATGTATATGTTATTACACCATGTATATGTATATATGTATATATGTTATTACACCATGTATATGTATATATATATGTGCTATTGTACCATGTATATGTATATATGTATATGTTATTATACCATGTATATGTATATATGTATATGTTATTACACCATGTATATGTATATATGTATATGTTATTACACCATGTATATGTATATATATGTATATGTTATTACATCATGTATGTGTATATATGTATGTTATTACACCATGTATATGTATATATGTATGTTATTACACCATGTATGTGTATATATGTATATGTTATTACACCATGTATGTGTATATATGTATATGTTATTACACCATGTATATGTATATATATATGTGCTATTGTACCATGTATATGTATATATGTATATGTTATTATACCATGTATATGTATATATGTATATGTTATTACACCATGTATATGTATATATGCATATGTTATTACACCATGTATGTGTATATATGTATATTTTATTACACCATGTATATGTATATGTATGTGCTATTGTACCATGTATATGTATATATGTATGTTATTACACCATGTATACGTATATATGTATATGTTATTACACCATGTATATGTATATATGTATATGTTATTATACCATGTATATGTATATATGTATATGTTATTATGCCATGTATATATGTATATGTTATTACACCATGTATATGTATATATGTATATGTTATTATACCATGTATCTGTATATATGTATATGCTATTGTGCCGTGTACATGTATATATGTATGTTATTATACCATGTGTATATGTTATTATACTATGCATATGTATATATGTATATGCTATTATATCATGTATATGTATATATGTATATGCTATTATACCATGAATATGTATGTTATTATACCATTTATATATGTATATGCTATTGTACCATTTATATGTATATATGTATGTTATTATACCATGTATGTGTATATATGCATATGTTATTATACCATGTATATGTATATGCTATTGTACCATGTATATGTATATATGTATGTTATTATACCATGTGTATATGTTATTATTACCATGTATATGTATATATGTATATGATATTGTACCATGTATCTGTATATATGTATATGCTATTGTACCATGTATCTGTATATACTATGTATATGCTATTATACCATGTATATATGTATATATGTCTTATTATAGCATGTGTGTGTATATATATATATGTGTGTGTGTGTCTTATTATACCATGTATATGTATATGTTACTATACCATGTATATATACACTATATGTGTGTGTGTGTGTGTGTGTTATTATACCACGTATATGTATATACGTCTTATTATACCATGTATATGTGTATATGTATATGTCTTATTATACCATGTACATGTCTTATTATATCATGTATTGTGGCGGACACTAGGGGCTATGCCTCTCACCCAGCAGGACTGTGGGCTGGGGGCGTTGGTTTTTGGAGTTGAGGAATAAACATCAAACTCGCCTTGGTCTCCTGTGTTTTTCCTCATTCCTGCCACATTGGTGACCCCGAATTGAACATGTTTGGAGCAGAAGAGGAGTGTGAATCCACTTCGGCCACGCCGCCCCAACTCTCACAGCCGGCCGTTCTCGCCGCGGCTGTGAAGCTCCCAGAGTTCTGGCAGAGCGACCCGGCCTCGTGGTTCCAGCATGTCGAGGCGCTGTTCCACCTGCGTGGAATCTCCGCGGACGACTCCAGATACTATCTGGTCGTCGCTGCGCTGGATCAGCAGTCCACACGCCGGGCCATGCAGCTGTTGCCCCCCCCCCCTCAACACGGTAAATACGTCGCCCTCAAACATCTTCTGCTCCGGAGGTACAGCCTATCTACCGCAGAGAGGACAGATAGGATCCTTTCCCTATCCGGTTTGGGCGACGGGACGGCTGTGGATCTCATGGACAACATGCTGTCGCTGCTAGGCTCGGACGAAGGCGGGTTCCTTTTCCCGCACGTTTTCCTGCGCCAGCTTCCGTCTCCTGTGCGCGCGGCTTTGGCTAACTCCCCGTGTCTGGCCGCTGGTGACTGCCGAGGTTTGGCTGAGGAGGCCGATCGGGTCCTGCTGGCTACCAGACGGTTCTCTGTGCAGAGTGTGGCATCGGAGCCTCTGCAGCCAGCGTCGGAGGACGCGGACCCGGCGGTGGTGGCTGGAGTGACTGCCCGGAGACGGCGCGGGAGAGGCCTCTGTTTCTTCCACCAGCGGTTCGGCGGCAAGGCGAGGCGCTGCGTCCCTCCGTGCACGTTTGAGGCGGCGGGAAACTCCAGGGCAGCGCTCAGTAGCAGCTGTGGGCGCTGGCGGACGTAGTGAGCTGCTCTTCATTAAGGACTCAATGTCAGGAAGACGGTTTCTGGTGGACTCAGGCTAACAAAAGAACCTACTCCCTCCTGCTAAGACAGACAGGTCGGCCGAAGGCGGCGGCCCACAGTTGAGTGCAGCTAACGGTTCGTCCATTGCGACGTTTGGCACAAGGTTGGTGACTGTTTGCTTCCACGGGCGCCATTTTGAGTGGGACTTTGTAGTGGCCGCCATTACTGTTCCTATTATCGGCGCGGATGTTCTGTGTGCTAATGGTCTGCTGGTTGATGTTGCAAACCGCCGTTTAATTGATGCTGTGTCTTTCGCCACTGTTCCGTGCGAGACAGGGGGAGCCGGGCCGTTAACACACGCTAACTTTTTAGCATCAGGGGATGTTTTTCAGCGCTTGCTGGCGGATTCTCCAGTCACATTTGCTCCTTATTTGTTGAGCACTATCCCTACCGTTGAGTGTTCCTTTTAACAAAGTTATATATATATATATATATATATATATATATATATATATATATATATATATATATATATATATATATATATATATACACACGTGTGTATATATATATATATATATATATATATATATACATATATATACACACGTGTGTGTGTGTGTGTGCGTGTGTGTGTGTGTGTGTGTGTGTGTGATAGCTCCGACACACAGCTCTAACACACACACACACACACACACACACACACCGCCAGAAACTCAGTGCCTCAAGATCCACCAAAATCAAATCCATTGGCTATCAAGTAGCCTTTGTGTCTCCATACTTGGAAAGCAGTGAAAAGTCACATGACCCAGCCTCCGCCTCTGGCCTACAACACCCCCATGGACAGCGCTAGCATGCAGCATCATAAACCCTCTTCTTTGCAAACTGACCACACCAAGGCAAAGCAACTCATGAGCAAAGAATAGAAATAACGACGAAATCAACCTTCACATGCACAATATGCCATGAGCAAAGTCGCAACACAACCGTATGCAAACTATGTCAAACCTCACGCCATGATATTGGGTATAGTAGGCCTCACGTTACATGAGCAAAGTGTGGCATTAACCAGCTATGAAGCGCCATCACAACATGTAACATGAACTCACCAGCTTTGATTTGCAGTAAAATGCCATTAGGCAGCTGACCTTATCAGGCTACTGGAATATAAAGTCCATCCGTCGGTCCTTCTTTGTGAAGTGGGCACGGCAGCATCATGCAGCTTGTCCTTGGATTTAAGACCAGTTTTTCTATGGACATCAGTGCCAAAGCTCCCAGTCGATCCTGTCCCGTTGTGTTTCTGGTGTGCGTCTTGATGCTATTCAGGGTCGAGAAAGACCGCTCAGCTGAAGAGGGGGGTACGGGGATGGTCACCACCTGACAGGTGAGGTGATGAAGCACAGGCGAGACAGGAGCGGGAGTTGGCCTTCCATTCCCAATCACGTGTTGCTTTTCCCCGAAAGCAGGTGTTGAGCGAGGTAACGCTAACAAGCTAGCTACAACGTCGCTCTCGTCTCCTCCTGCAGCCATGCTTCCTCTTTAACTTCTTCCTCGAACTAAACTAAACTTCGCTGCACTCGTCTGATACACAGACTAACGTTAGTGATGTGCGGTTCGGTTGGTTTAAGTGAACCAGTAGATCTGGATCACCAATGTGAAAGAGTCGGTCAGTCACAAGTAATGACTCCTCAGCAACCGCACATCATTCTTTTATAGTATGAGTGAGCCTTCGTCTGGATAGCTCTGGACTTCTAGAAGTCCTAGGGCGATATTTTTGTCCCACCCACTACAAAAGCAAGATATGATTGGCTGATTCACCTGTCACTTTCTAAATAAACACAAGCCGAAGGACTTCTAGCAGTCCTAACCAATGAGGGAGCCAGCCAGCTAACTCTTTCTCTGCCCAGAGACAACAACAAAATCTGATTGGATAACTGGATTTTCATGGTTTCAGGACAGTAACCCTTTCATTACTGAAGCAAACTTGATAGAAGCTGGGGCTAACATTAGAATTAGAAGAGAATATTTGTATTAAATAAAAGATTTTAAATATAGCATCTAAAATGCTGATATGTTGGGCCTTCTCTGAAGTCCTACAAGTCCCTAAGGGTTCCCCTCTGTGTGTATGTGTATGTATGTATATACATACATACATACATACATACATACATACATACATACACACACACACACACACACACACACACACACACACACACACATATATGTATGTATGTAGGAAAAAAGTCGCGCACTACAGCATTGGCAGCTGATGAATGCGCGACGCACGAAACAAGCTTGTACTGCTATGTATTAAAAGTTGTTTTTCTACATCTATATTGATATTCCTCTCCTCATTAGTTGAGCACTTTTATCAACACCACTGACAGTTTGCGGGAAAAAAAACCCCGCTATATACATATATATGTATATAGTAGCGAATTCAGAGGGCAGCCGGGAACCGCCGCAGCCGGGACGCAAACTCGGGTCTCCCGCACCACGGGCGACTATGTTAACCAGTCAACGAAACAACCCTTTAGTCGACTGGTTAACATAGTCGCCGTGGTGCGGGAGACCCGAGTTCGCGTCCCGGCTGCGGCGGTTCCCGGCTGCCCTCTGAATTCGCTACATTGGTGTCAGAAGTGGGATGGTGAAGGGTCCGCGGTGGTGCAGCGGTCTAAGCATCGGCTTTGTGTCGATGCAGTTGCCCACTGGGGACCGGGATTCCCGCCCCGGTCTCGTCAGATCCGACTATGGCCGGACTCGATGAAGCAGCACTAATTGACAGCGCTGTCTTCGGGAGGGGGGCGGAGTCGGCTTGTGTTCGTCACATGAATGCGTCTCTGTGTGTGTGGGGAATAAGCAGTGGTTCGGCCTGGATTCACCTTGTCATGGAAGTGGCGAGGCGTCTCCTTCGAGACTGCCGGCTGGAGAGATGCCACTGGCGAGCGCATGCAGTACGACGGTGGGTGTTTGAACTAGAATAGGGATCGATTGGCCACTAAATTGGGAGAAAAAGGGAAAAATCAGGAATAAATTTGGCAAGAAGTGGGATGTAAGGCCATCAGAAGTCGCCCGTGGCGCGGGAGACTCGGGTTCGCGTCCCGACTGCGGCGGTTCCCGGACTGCCCCCTTGAATATACTTACTATATATATATATATATATATATATATAGACCAGCCAGTCTACATGTGTTTTGTGGACTTGGAGAAGGCTTACGACCGTGTACCCCGGAGCACTCTGTGGGGGGGGGGGTACTGCGGGACTATGGGGCACCGGGGTAGTTGCTACAAGCCATCCGGTCCTTGTATATCCAAAGTGAGAGCTGCGTCCACATACTCGACACAAAGTCAAACATGTTTTCGGTGGGTGTCGGACTCCACCAAGGTTGTCCCTTGTCTCCATTTCTGTTTGTGATATTCATGGACAGCATCTCAAGGTGCAGCCAAGGTGAGGAGTGTGTCCGTTTTGGGAACCTCAGAATTGCATCTCTGCTCTTCGCAGATGTGGTGGTTTTGTTGGCTTCATCAGAACGCGACCTCCAGCGCACTGGGGCGGTTTGCCTGAGTGTGAAATGGCCGGGATGAGAGTCAGCATCTCCAAGTCTGAGACCATGGTTCTCCCCGGGAAAATGGTGGATTGCTCCCTCCGGGTTGGTGACGAGTTGTTGCCTCAAGTGAAGGAGTTCAAGTATCTCGGGGTCTTGTTCACGAGTGAGGGTAAGATGGAGCGGGAGATTGACAGGTGGATTGGTGCAGCATCAGCAGTAATGGGGATGTTGTACTGGACTGTTGTGGTGAAGAGGGAGTTGAGCCAGAAGGCAAAGCTCTCAGTTTACCAGTCAGTCTTCGTTCCAACCCTCACCTATGGTCATGAGCTTTGAGTAGTGGCTGAAAGGGTGAGATCGTGGATACAAGCGGCTGAAATGAGTTTCCTCCGTAGGGTGTCTGGGCTCAGGCTTAGAGATAGGGTGAGGAGCTCAGACATCCGGAGGGAGCTCGGAGTAGAGCCGCTGCTCCTTCGCGTTGAAAGGAGTCAGTTGAGGTGGTTCAGGCATCTGATCAGGATGCCTCCTGGGCGCCTTCCTTTGGAGGTTTACCGGGCACGGCCAACTGGGAGGAGACCCCGGGGTAGACCAAGAACTCGCTGGAGGGACTACATGTCCAATCTGGCCTGGGAACACCTTGGGATCCCCCAGGAGGAGCTGGGGGCGTTGCTGGGGAGAGGAACATCTGGAGTGCCCTACTTAGCTTGCTGCCACCACGACCCGACCCCGGAGAAGCGGCTGAAGATGAATGAACGAATGAATGAATGAATATACAACTTTTTAAAGAAACACTCAACGGTAGGGAAAGTGCCCAACAAATAAGGAGCAAAATAATCCAGATTATTTATTTTACATCTGGATTTGTGTGTGTGTGTGTGTGTGTGTGTGTTACACGTTACGTTGTTGTTTGATGTTTGTTAGTGTTTGATTTTAAAATGTTGTGGCCCTTTATTGCCATTTGCAATGTATGGGAGTTCCCCAAGTGCTCTTTTCTTTGTACCTTGGTTCACAAGGACAAGAACCCGGTTCCAGATGGAAGGGCAGCCTTGTTGTGCTGTTGTTCTTGTCGTGCTGTCGTTGCTGCGCTCGCCACTACAGGGCGTCTTTGTGGTGCTGCACAGCGTGCGTGAGGCGCGCTGTGTTTGGGGGGGCTGTGTGTCTGGGGGTGCTGTGCGGGAGATGAGGCCTCTTTTGTTCCCCACGCTGCGGCTGCACGGAGCTCCTCTTCCAGGGGCTCCGCTGCACAGTCTACATCATCTGTCCGACAACTCCCTTCCTCCCCTCTCCTCATATAAAGACCCCCCCCCCGACACACACACACACACACACACACAACGTCCCCATGCGCAACGACCTGCCGCCGCAAAACCGCGCGCGGAGGTGGGCGGAGCCCCGACATGTCACTTTAACGCCTTCGCCCTGGAATCGGCCGTATGGGGCTGCTGCCACAACACGGCCGAGTGTGCGGAGCTAACAAAGAGGGAGCGCAGAGCGACTCCCGGCGGCCGCTCGTCCCCACACGAGGAAGTAACTCCGTAAAACCTGTTCGCTTCGGAGCGCCTTCCTTCCTTCCTTCCTTCCTTCCTTCCTTCCTTCCTTCCTTCCTTCCTTCCTTCCTTCCCAAAGTTGCGCCCGCGCAGACGACCGCGTGCCCGGGCTCGGCCCGTCCGCGTGTGTGTATGCGGACTTGTTTTCGCTGCGTGCTTACATAAGAAGCTGCGGAGGGATTCACATGTGATGACTTAATATAAGGACCCGGAGCTGTGAGCCGTCCCGTCCACACAGCGCGTCCAGGGGGAAGTGCGCGGTGCCGCTTCAGCAGGATTAGCCTGACGGTGTCGACCATACACCCTAACAATGGTGAGGGAGGGAGGGAGGGAGGGAGGGCGGAGGCAGGAGCTGGAACACGGCGGGGAGACGTCATGGCAGGACGGGAGGCGGCTCGTTGTGTCTCGGCTGACGAGGAGGAAGTAGCGTGTGTGTGTGTGTGTGTGCGGGGGGGGGTCTGTGTAAACCAGACTGGGTGGAGCAACCCGTATAGCCGAGCCCATATCGTGCAGACGGCCTTGTAGTATCCCGCTAGCCTGGAGCCCGGGGAGCGAGAGAGAGAGACAGAGAGGGAGAGACCGAGAGAGGGAGGGAGAGAGGGACCGAGAGAGGGAGAGAGAGAGGGAGAGAGAGAGAGAGCGAGAGAGGGAGGGAGAGAGGGACCGAGAGAGAGAGAGAGAGAGAGAGAGAGAGAGAGAGAGCGAGAGAGGGAGGGAGAGAGGGACCGAGAGAGAGAGAGAGAGAGAGAGGGGGAGAGAGAGAGGGAGAGAGAGAGCGAGAGCGAGAGAGCGAGCGAGAGAGAGAGAGAGAGAGAGAGAGCGAGAGAGCGAGAGAGAGAGGGGAGAGAGAGACAGGGCGAGAGAGAGAGGGAGAGAGAGAGAGCGAGAGAGAGAGAGCGAGAGAGAGAGGGGAGAGAGAGCGAGAGACTGAGAGAGAGCGAGAGAGGGAGAGAGAGAGGGGCCGGTCTATGGGAGGGGCTATAGCGCAAAAGGGGGAGTTCGTGAAGGAGGAGGAGGGAGGGAGGGGAGGGCCGGGTTGGGGGGGTGCGGGGAGGAGGCGGCACGGTGCTGGTTCTCCAGTCTCTCTCCTCCGTCTTTGTCTCTCACTCTTTTGTTAGCCATGCCTAGCCTGCTGGTTCTAGCAGGGCTCATGGAGAAGAACGGGGGCTACGCCGGGGACCTGGCCGGCTCCGGCTCCGGGTTCGGCGGCGAGGCTCTCCTGGTGCCGCCGGACGAGGAGGAGGAGGACTCGCGCGCCCTGCGGGTCGCGCTGGGCCAGCTGTCCCTGCTGGGGCTCGCGGAGGGCGAGGAGGGCGGCGGAGCCCCGACGACGACGGCCGGAGGGGGAGGAGGACTAGTGCAGGACCGGAGCAACAACAACAACAACAACCACCACCACAACCACCACGCCGGCAGCGTGGCGGGCGGCGCGGACAGCGGGGGGCTGCAGGGCAACAGCGGGGGGCTGCAGGGCAACAGCGGGGGGCTGCAGGGCAAGAGCACGCTGGTCTCCCTGTACGAGACCTGCTCCCCCGGGGACGCCAAGGCACGAGGAGGCTGCAACATCACGGAGTGCGTCCCGGTGCCTAGCTCCGAACATGTGGCCGAGATAGTGGGGAGACAAGGTAATGAAGATCTCCTCCTCCTCCTCCTCCTCCTCCTCCTCCTCCTCCTCCCTGCAAAAGTTGCGCTGTTGTCGTTGTTATTGTTACTATGAAGCTTGTGTTCTTCTCGCTGCTATTATTGTGGTAGGTGTTGTTGTTGTGACCGGGCCAGCCACGCGTGCCGACACGTGTGGGTTGTGGGTCGGCGTTGTGTGTTGTGTGTTGGTTACCTGGCGCTACTGACAAAGGAAAAGGGAGTGGTGTGTGTCCGTGGCTCCAGCAGACACGTCCGTTGGCCTGCTCCTCTCTCGACATGTGCTCCAACTTCACTACAGACTTCATGCTGCTGCCCAAGTCCCTTTGTGGTTTATTAAGACCTGGACCGGGAGCACAGGGTGCGGGCATCATCATCATCATCATCATCCTCATCTTCATCCTCATTATCACTACAACCATAATTATCATAATGACAAATATTGCGGGTATTCTTCCTATGGCCACTACTCTCGTGATTATTACTGTAGCCTTGTTGTTACTCGTCCGTCCAGCCAGTCGCCATCACGGTCGGCTCACACACGCGCACGCGGGAGCAGTCGGGCTTCCTTTGTCGTCTGCAACGCGCCAGACGGTTCAAAAAAACAAAAAAAACGCAACGTGCCACCGCCGGGTGAGGGGGGAGAGAGAGGGAGACAGAGGGAGGGAGGGAGACAGAGAGGGAGAGAGACAGAGAGAGAGAGACAGAGAGGTGTTGAACATCTCTCTCTCTCTCTGTCTGTCTGTCTGTCTGTCTGTCTGTGTGTGTGTGTGTGTGTGTGTGTGTGTGTCTTGTCTCTGTGTGTGTGTGTGAGAAGAAGAAGAAGAAGAAGAGGAGGAAGAGGAGGAAGAGGAAGAATAGGAAGAAGACAGGACGGCCAGTGTACAGATGTTTTGTCGTGTTTCTTGATGGATGTTTGTCTCTGGAAAAAAAAACACGTGTCTGGTGGATGATGCACCGCCCCGTTGACTCCACACCGGACAATAGAAGCAAGCGCCCCCCCCCGCCCCCCCCTTTTCGTAACGGGCGAGTTGGGAAGTAACGTTCCGACCTGGTTCCGCTGCACGTCCTGCAGCCTGCACGAGCTTTGTTTCGTTGCCTGGAACTGAGCGTGAGTGACAGCAGCTGTCAAACAAAGGTGTGTGTGTGTCTGCGTGTGTGTCTGCGTGTGCGTGCGTGCGTGTGTGTGGGGGGTGGGGGCGGGTTATGTGGAGAGGGCCAGATGGGTGGGGGTTTATTAGACGGTGTTGCAGGACGGGCTGGTCCTGGAAGCGTGACTCAGCGTGAAGAAGTGGGTTTCTTTGTTTTTGCAGGTTAATATTCTGGCATTGTTTCTTCCTGACAGGACTGGACAGCCAGTACACGTACAGTACACGTACAGTACACGTACAGTACACGTACTGTACGTGTACTGTACGTGTACTGTACGTGTACTGTAGTCAGCTTATTGGTTTTACGTATATTTCAGTATCAGCGTGTCTCATCTTTTCATGGTATTATAATTCAGATTGTATCACACCATTACACAGAAGTGTGTTGTTGTTCTCGTTGTTCTCGTTGTTCTCGTTGTTGTTGTTGTTGTTGTGGTTGTTGTTAATGATAACGTGAGTCTATTACCTAACATTTCTCACAAAAGCAGACGTGCCATATTTGAGGGAGTGTTATCTCCAAAGTAGTTTCGGGCTGGCGTGGCGCTGCATGGCCCAGCGGTTGCATGGGGTCAGCCTGAGCCGGGCTCTTGAACGCGCGGCGTTGTGTTGGCGGACTTGGTGCCGCTGGCCGGTATCGTGTAGCCTTCCCTGTGGCGGGCGTGAGGGCATGGGCCATATTAGCCCGCGCTCCTGCTAAGTCTCTTCTGGCTCATTCTTTCAAACAAGCTGGAGCCTAAGTAGATTTTCACTCAGGAGGTGCACCACGTGGCTTCACCCACTGCTGACTGTTGTGAGGAGTCTTTTTTCCCTTGGGGGGGTGGGGGCGTGGGGGGCAACCAGGATGGCTGAATTGGATGGAGGAGCCGTGGCACCCAAAAGCTGAATGAGAGTCACGCCCAAAAACTCTACTCGAGGAGCTTCCACTTCACTGCTCATGTTCAACGCCACACAGCCGCCCAAGTCACAGGAGCAGAACGAGGGAACGAGGGAACGAGAGAACGAGAGAACGAGAGAACGAGGGAACGAGAGAACGAGGGAACGAGGGAACGAGAGAACGAGGGAACGAGAGAACGAGGGAACGAGGGAACGAGAGAACGAGGGAACGAGAGAACGAGAGAACGAGGGAACGAGAGAACGAGGGAACGAGGGAACGAGAGAACGAGAGAACGAGGGAACGAGAGAACGAGGGAACGAGGGAACGAGAGAACGAGGGAACGAGGGAACGAGGGAACGAGGGAACGAGAGAACGAGGGAACGAGAGAACGAGAGAACGAGAGAACGAGGGAACGAGAGAACGAGGGAACGAGGGAACGAGGGAACGAGGGAACGAGAGAACGAGGGAACGAGAGAACGAGAGAACGAGAGAACGAGGGAACGAGGGAACGAGGGAACGAGGGAACGAGAGAACGAGGGAACGAGAGAACGAGAGAACGAGGGAACGAGGGAACGAGAGTACGAGAGAACGAGAGAACGAGGGAACGAGAGAACGAGGGAACGAGAGAACGAGGGAACGAGGGGCAGGAGGGGCGGGACGGGGACCGAGACAGACAGAGAGGCAGACAGGCGAGGACGACACTACCGCTGCATCCTCGTGTCGTTTTTGAATGTAAAACCCCGACAGTCTCCACAATGTGGAGTGTCTCCGGAGGGACGCGGCGGGCGGGCGGGTTCGGCCGCGGTCCACTGTGAATCCAGCTTGTGCCGCTACAAGGGCCCCTCGCTGGCCACTGAGCCTCCCCTTGCTTAGCCGGAAGTGAAAGCTTTGAATTGGAATGGGGTAACTGAAGACAGCCAAAGGGTGGATCCAGTGGGCACAAGTGCAGCGAGATGGGGCCTCCCCGCCCCGGAGAGGCCCCATCAGAAGTGCTGATTTGGGGGTTTAGACCCCAGATGAGCTGCCGTTTGATTTCGGGGCCTTCCTTAGTTGCTGCTCCTCCTTGCCCTCCTTCACAGGACGGTGCATGCGTGAATCCTGACCAAGTGGAGCATCCTGTGGTGGCGATGGGGTGGTGGTGGGGCGGTGGTGGGGCGATGGGGCGGGGCGGGGCGGCGGGGGCGATTGTTTTCTCCTCTGTCAAAGTCACAGGCATTGATTCAGGAGTGTGCTTCTGTGTCTTCCTCTGGCACACTTTCATGACCACATTAAACCAGAGGCTTTGCTTTCAACCAGACGTCTTCGCTGCATGGGCGCGGAGCCCCCCCCACCCCCACCCCCAGATGAGACGTCTATGGTGTCCAGTTGTAAATGATCTAGAATGACCTCTGTCCTTCAGCTCGAGTAAGTCATGGCTCATTAGGATACGGTATTGTCGCGTGTTGGAAGGCTTGTGGTGGTTTTCGGTTGTTATTGTTGATCGCACTTCTGCTTTGGGCTCATTTCTACACACATTCCTTTTGCATATCTGACAATTAAAATACGTGACATGCACCAGTGCCTTTCAGACCTGGACATCATTAAGAGGACTCATTTCAACGGCTATCTTAAGAAATATATGTTGGGTGTGGGCTGCTAGACTCTAAACAGGATCTGTTTGACGGATTTGGTGCCTCTGGTACCCAGAATGGAGGGTCCCGGGGGCAGGTGGGGTTATCTATCTGGAGGTGTCCTCCCACGTTTTGGGCTATGATGCTCACTTTTCTGTTACTAGCAGCTAGTGTGACCACGGACTGAGGCGTGAGCGGCGTGAAGCGCCTGGAGGTTGGTGCGGAGAGTGGGGGTCTCCCCGCGGAGCAGACGGAGGACAGTTGTGAACAGGCCAGACAGACAGGTCGGCTTCTTTAAGACCCCCTCAAGGAAAGAAGGGAGGCGGTTGACGCGCCAGTAAATGCTGCGGTGTCGAAAAGGAGAGATTTCTGAAAGAAGGTAGATACACTGGCTGATGTGCTGTACTCCTCTCGGGGGGCTATTTAAACACAACCTGCCCCCCCCTTTTTTTCTTTACCACATTTCTCTTGACCTCAGATGTACTTGACAGTCCACCTTGACAGCGACCCATTTCCTCCCTGCTTTGTCTCGTTCCAGTGTTGGTTGCTGCTTCAGGAAGCTGAATATGAAATAATATTTACCTGAACTCTCTAGCGTCAAGGCCCCCCCCCCCCCCCCAAAAAGGGCAAAGTGCTTGATGTCATAGGCTATTATTACATGTTGGTCACAAAAACAGGATGAATAAAAGTGAGAAATGGTTCAAAGCCGATGTGCATGTGGGCTGTCTGGACTGTCTCGTGAGTTCAAGGAAAGGTCAGCGAGTGATCGCTCTCCAAGACTCTGCAATTAGCCTGCCTCTGCTCCAGCACCTCCACAACACGACCTCCACAACACGACCTCCACAACACGACCTCCACAACACGACCTCTGACATGTTGAGAGGCTGTACATCAGCCGGGTCTGTGTTGGCGAGTGCAGTTGCGGGGAGGTGTTGGATATTGATACCGACACGAGCACGTTGTACTGCGGAGCCGATCCGTCCAGGTGGAGTCCCCTGTGCACCTCCTGCAAGTGAAGTCAGTGGTAGCATGGAGCCAAACGGCTCACCTATCAGAATAGAGACGGCATACTGTGCCGAGGACTGGGGAGGGTTGGATTACTTCTGGTCTAGAATGACAACACGAGGATTTGTGTCTTCAGAGTTGTAATTCTTCACATGATTAAGTGTGCGTCACAACATGTCATCAATATTCCATATTGGGCCTCACTAAATTGTCTGCTGCTGTCTCTGCAGGTTGCAAGATCAAAGCCCTGCGGGCCAAGACCAACACTTACATCAAAACCCCCGTCAGAGGTGAGGAGCCCGTCTTCTTAATCACAGGCCGGAAAGAGGATGTAGCGCTTGCCCGCCGTGAGATCATCTCCGCCGCGGAGCACTTCTCCATGCTCCGAGCGTCCCGGAACAAGCTGGGCATGTCCTTCAGCGGCTCCCCGCCCACCCCTCTGCCGGGCCAGACGACCATCCAGGTTCGAGTGCCATATCGTGTTGTGGGACTGGTGGTGGGGCCCAAGGGCTCCACGATCAAACGCATTCAGCAGCAAACGTGCACTTACATCGTCACACCAAGCCGGGACCGCGACCCTGTGTTCGAGATCACGGGGTCGCCCAGCAATGCCGAGAGGGCCCGTGAGGAGATCGAGGCGCACATCGCATTCCGGACGGGGGGCCTGCACGACCACAACAACGAGAACGACTGCCTGGGCCCTGATGGTGGGAGCAGCCCCGCGGGCAGCGGCGGCAGCGGCCTGGAGAGCCGGCTGCAGCAGGTGTGGGGTCTGCAGGGGGGCCAACGCAAACCCCTCACCAGCAGCTATCGCCAGAACTTCTCAGACAGCGTGGTCGGGGGTGGAGGGGGAGGAGGCGGAGGCGACGGAGGGGGTATTTACACCAAGGGCAACTTCTCCAGCTCCGGAGAGAAACAGTGCTCTTACTTCGGATCCGACGGTACCCAGAGCTGGGGTGACCCGGACTACCCCAAACAGGTGGCCTTCTATGCCCAGCAGCGCTCCAAGAGCTTCGGAGGCCTCCCCCTCCCTCTCACCAGACTCTCGCCAGGGCTGCCGGAGCCGTGTATCGGAGGAGGAGGAGGGAACGCCAACAACTCCTCAGTCACCAGCATCGCCGCCGTGGCCGGATCGCCCCATGCTCAGGCTCGCCGGGCCCACAGTGAGCCCACCTCGGCCGGCGGGGGCTTCACCGGCCGCCTCCCAGTGCCGGACTCCCCGCCGGCCGGCGTGCGAGACTGCATGACCTGCTTTGAGAGTAAAGTGACGGCCGCCCTGGTGCCCTGCGGCCACAACCTCTTCTGCATGGAGTGCGCCATCCGAATCTGTGAGCTCAACCACCCGGAGTGCCCCGTGTGCCACACGCTGGTCACACAGGCCATCCGGATATTCTCTTAGGAAAAATCCCTCGCCGGTTTTTATCATTTTGTTTCATCAGTGTTCAATAATTATTTGCGTTTATTGTTATGATTATTATTATTATAATACGTATTGTTTGTTTTACAGAAAATTTTAAAAAACCACCAAGCAGATATTTTAGAAAGCACTGCTTGCTTTACTAAAAATTATAAGAAATATTTTTAAGTTTTTCTTTTATATATAAATATATATATATGCATATATATTTTATAAAAGTTTTGTTTATAAGAGGAGTATAGAACATTGCATTTTCTGTTTTTTTTTACTGCTGCTGTTTTTCATTCACGAAACAGTGAAGGCAGAGGTAGATAGTAATGTGAACATTTTATTATTCCAAATTTTTAATTTCACTATGAAGCGGTTTTATATGGAGGAAGGGGATGATTGTCGAGGTACCCGACCTGCACCTGAATGACCTAGAGAGTCAGTATGTTATTATCAGAAGGAAAAAAATTCATCGCACCTTACAATCATCTTGGTCTCAAATAGGATTGTCAATCATATCTTAAAATGTAGGAAGCTGACAGGAAGTTGAATTCATGTATTTTTTTTCTTCAAAATTTGATTGTGTTTTGATGTAACTGGTCCAAAATGGATGACGTGTCCATTGTAGTGAAATGAAGGGACTGGTTAGGAGCGGAGCAATGGCCCCCGTACAGCTCATGGTGATGGCTGATAGCGGGGATAAGGTATTGCGTGTTATTATTAGTATTTGCTTCTGTTTTGTTGGAGTCATTATTACACAGATGAAAACCTATATCGTAAATACTGGTCAAATGTCCCACCCACCCGGCCAGCCAGCCACCCACCCAGCCAGCCGGCCAGCCAGCCGGCCAGTCAGTCCCGGCCTGGTCACACCTCACGTACTGCAGGTTGTTGAAAGGGTTCGACAACGCCTTCTCCTCGTGGCAGTTGAAGAGCATGCGGCCCCTATCTGGCATTAAGCACTGATTTAATTTGGGAGGCCGAAAGCCTTGGAATGCATCCAGTTGGCTATTCTTACACAAGCCGTCTCCCCGACGGACTTGTTTGGAAGCCGCTGTACCGGTGGTTTATTGTCTGGTCGGGTCATTTAGCCACAACCGCTGAGCGATACAGGAGAAACAGTGGCTCCAGTCACCAAGCGCTGCTCTGAGGAGGTGTAAATAAGGACAGAGAGAAGGAGTAAAATGAGAATGAGAGTTTTTAGCCGTTATCTTAAATCAGCAGTGGAGCAAAATTCAAACGGCCGACGCCGCCCAGTAACGGACATGACGGCCGCTCGCTCGCTCGGCGTCACCTGTGGTAGCGGCTTTGTGTTCGAGCCAGTCTGCCTTGTAATTAGTGGAGCTGCGCCGCAGACGGGAGCAGGTGTTCGGTGGTGTGCTGTGACAGTGACCTCACGCTGGAGCTCTCCTTTAGCCTCCTCTCTTTAGCTCTTTTCTTAGGGAGTGGCCTTTTTTGTCTCCGCTCCACCCCTCACCCCCACCCCTCTGCGCTCACAGTTCGATTGCTGGCTTTCCAAAGCAGTAATGACTGTGCTGCCTTCCCACAATGCACTGCTTCCCTGAGTGGGGTTGTATTGTCTAGGCCCGGTGGCGGCGTGGGTCCTGGACAACTCGGACATGGCCTGCAGCTAGTCATTGATAATTAGGCAAATGGGCCTGTCCAGGTGCGGACCGAGTGTTTGGGATGGGGGTTGGCTGGGCGGTGGGTAGCACGGGGTCCTGCAGTGAGCCTCCAACCGCCCCGCCCTACTGTTCTGACCATGGAGGGGGGCAAGTCAGACCAGTCTGGATGCAGCTGGGCAAAAAGGACCCCCTCCTTTCCTCCCTCCCTCCCTCCCTCCCTTTCCTTCCCTCCATTGCTGCTCTGAGATATCCCTACCGGAGAGAGGGGCCTCCTTTGTCCTCACACTCTGGAAAAAGAAAGCATCTGAAAGAAAAGGGACTCGCTGAATCTGGCAGCTCCTGTGAACCGAGGCTCAGGAGCAGAGAGAGATTTCCTGCAGTTATCGGTAGAAACACCACACTGAAAGTCGTACTGTGTACGCCGTAGGATGAATTCACATACTAGAGGAAGAGAGACTTTGTCACATTATATACCCACCTCACTCCACCTCCCTGAGAGGACCCCGGTCACCTCATGCCCCCTTCCCCCGTCCTGCAATTTCTGCACTGTATGGGACGTCCCACAGCTGCCACCCCCCACACTATGGACACCAGGGCCTCAGCCAATAGCGAGCCGGCTCGGAGCTTCCACAATGAAATCAGACAATTGTAATTGACAAGAAAGCGGAGGAAACGCCCCATTTAGCCTCCGCTCACGCTGAATCACATTACACACCCTCTGCGTCTGCTTCGCAGCCCCGGCCAGGGGATTTGGTCGGGACTGAGCAAAATGGGAGGGTGGTAGGGGGATTAAAGCCGTTGAAGGATTGAGCGGAGAAGAAGGGGGGCTGTTTTTTGGGGGGAAAGAGAAAAAGAGAGGGCAACCCCCCCCCCCCCCAAAAAAACCAGAGCAGATTTGATTTTGAGGATAGTGTTGTGGAGAGCGTGAGGCGCTGCCACATGTTGGCCGGGCAGTGCTGGCGGTGAGGGGCTGGCGGCCCAGCCCGTCTCCGTTGTGTTTCAACAATTCAGCTCAGCTCCTGTCTCCAAACAGGATGAATAATTACAGTAGGCTGTCGTCTGCAACACAAGGACACAACAGACACCTCCCATCCCCCACCTCCTTTTGTCTGGTTCGACGCTACACGCAGACCGCTTTAGTTTGGCTGTGGACGGTGAGGGCAGCAACAACCCCCCCCCCCCCCCATAAAAAAGAGCAAACTGGATTCTATCCGACGCAGAATAGGAAGCGATAGCGAGTGTTTTATGAATGGGGAACTTGCACAGCGGTGTGGCCTCAGCTGAACGTGTCAAATTCATGTCTGGTTTGGCTTTGATTTCTGCTGTTTTGCTTTTGATTTCTGCCTTAATTTTTTATTTTTTTGTTAATCGTTAAAAGATTTATATTGCCTTCAATTTGGCTGCAAGGTAGCAGCTTAGGCCTTTTGCTAGTCCAGCCCCCCACCCCCACGAAGCAACCCTTTTAAGGTCCAGTTTGTTGGAGAAAAAGAATGTGAGTCAGCCTGAATGCACGGGGATGTGAGGGATTCAGGAAATGAGGCTCTTACACTTTACTTAAAATGTAGAGTAAAGCACCTTACTGCGAAACACGACAAAAACTACGCATCCGATGAAAACCAAACTGAGCAGCGATGGTGAATACCACTTCTTAGATGGAAAAGACGTGCACATAAGGATTCCCTCTCATCGTTGCAGCCGCGTGGTGGCTTGGTCGTTTGCTGGAGCTCGTGCTCCTGGTAGTCATTGGGGAGCCCTGGCGTGCAGCAGGCGATGCCGACGCCCCACCGCCGTGGACTTTTGCACTGCTTAGTTAGAGAGAGCGTGTCCCTGTTCAGACGCTGTCTGTCTGTCTGTCTGTCTGTCTGTCTGTGTGTCAGTCAGTCAGTCAGTCAGCGAGTAGTGTACGCCATGGGGACGGCTTTTCTCAACGTCTTCTGTAAATACTGAACTGATACGTGTTGTCGGTGAGCATCAGGACAGACCCGCTTAAAGTGCGGTCTTGATTATTTTTACAAACCGAAAATGTCCTTTTCAAATGTTTTCGCGGAGAAAATTTTCAAAAAACAAAAGGTTTCTGACTCTAAGGGAAAACAATTTTTTTTATACTATATACATGTCCTCTGATCCTTTTGATTCAAATTATATTAGATAGAGCCCTACGTGAAAGGAATATTATGTAAACGGGTTAGTATTTCTTTCGAATATATAGATAAGAATTTAAGCAGACACTTCTATATGAAACTGTAACGATGAATAGCCTTTATGAAGATGCTGTTGTACAGATCCAAACCTGCAAACCCACCGGACACGTGGTGACCTGTCCCCGGACCTCCTCTACGTCCGCCAGAATGAAAAGCAATAACAGGACTACACTGAGACGCCGCACACAGGTGACCCTTTACTTCATCAACTGCACATACGCCATTCAGCGCCTGACCCGTAAGTCATGCGGGCGACCCCGCTGCATCTTGTGTCTGGAGTCTGCTTGCGAGAGCACGGGGGCTTTATGTGGCGAAGAGGTGCGGAAGAGCTAATGAATTAGCACCGCTCACAGTAATTGCTTTGGCTGTGTTCGTCAGGTTATTAGTCGCTTACGATTGCTTAATTCCTTGTCCTTATTATGTGGAATACAAATCCGATTCGGGTGCAGGGAGTGCCCACAGCAGCCTCCGCTTCCCTGGCACGGCAACACTTTGCATAGGAAAACTGTGGGTGGTTTAGAGAAACCTTGCCGCGCCCTCACACAAAGAACACCACAACCGTGAGCAGCGAGGCCTCTTCCGGCCGTCACACTGACAAGGAACCAGGGGTCGTAGTAGCACCACATTCATCCTTAGGACAACGCCGCGCAAAATACCAACCCACGAGACCGGGCTAGGAGAGGTGTGAGGTAGAGGAGGGCTGTATGTGGAGCCAAGCCTCAGACTCCCTCCATGCGTTCGCCACACTGAACAGCCGAACACGCTGAGCCGAGGGCCGCCGTCTCACTGACGGCAGCAGCCACGCCGTGCTCGCCACCTCGTACTGCTTACATTCTGGCAGACAGTTGGCTGAAGCAAATCTGCTGACTTTAAATTGCTGAAATGTCCAGTTTTGCACTTGATGGCATTATGTGATGCTTTCTTTGTAGTGCTGTAACTACTGCTCATGTTTCTTCTTTCCTTCTCTTTGGGAGAAAAGGTCAAAAGTAGCCAAAGAACCAAACCTCAACACAGTTTAAAGAAGCCGAGCGCTGAACTTATTGTAGTTGCAAACTCGGCATGGCGAGGCTTTCGCTGGATTTGGTTGATGGGAGTAGATGTAACCAGTAACGAGCTCGTGAGGCTAACGACGGCTCTGACTGGGTCTCTAAGCATGACTGTGACTGTAGAGAGGTGCATACCCCCACGTCTCAGAGAGGAGAGTCAGTCGGTCTCTGTGAAGTGAACGCATGGCGTGTTGGATGATCAGTGAGCGGGCCTGTGCTCTCCACAGAGACCCAGCCACAGAGACAGCGTTCTATCGTTAGCTTCAGCTTCGTTAGGTTCAGCTTCGTTAGGTGCTATCGTTAGGTTCTATCGTTAGGTCCCAGCCACATACTAATCTGCTCAGACGGCTCGACACATCTGGGGAAGTTAAGTAGCACTGCTCATTTTATACAAGTATTTAACAAAACACCTTAACAGGCCCGTGTGTCCCATGCCGGGCTGACCATGTGACTTTTAACAGGCCATACTTGAGTGTGTTAATGTAAACGAGTTGTGAGCGGATGATGCGACACTGTGGTGTGACTCACGTTAGTTCAAGAGCCATCATCGCCTGTATTCATACCTTTACCTGCATGTTAGGAAACTAGCGCCGTCAGTTAAGAGTTACTGGAAACCAGTAAGAGCTCGTTAAGAATTCATCAACCCGATACTGGAGTGTATTTAATAAATAGAAAAAAAAAGCAAGCTTTAAGACCTTGAAACGGACACCGATTTGAATCCATATATTTTCTGTGTAGTTTGACTCATTGAAATAGAAAAGTTTAATCGTGATTCTTATGAATATGCTAAGATGTAAGGTTCATTTATCCAAGTTACCCAGAATAAGAAACACTTTTAATTCAGTGGCGGAGCCGGGGGGGGGGTGATGGGGATGGTGGGGGGGGGGGCTCCGCGTTGACATTTCACTTTGTTCCTTTCTTGTTAGTATTATTTACAGTATTGTATTAAGCTTACTATGCTAGTGGTGGTAGAAACGTGGTGTTGTTCTCCTCTTTATATGCATTATGTACAAACCCTTTGCAAGGACTGATGGGAAATCCTTATTTTCAATCGCTGCACTTAAGCAATTATACCAACCTGTCCGAGTCACACGGTAAACCAAGTGATGCATTTGAATGTAAAGAGACGACCACTCAACGCAATGCACGCTGAGCTGCACGCCGAGCTGCACGCCGAGCTGCACGCCGAACGGTACGCCGAACGGTACGCTGTATGTATGCAGATCTGTATGCTGATCTGTATGCTGATCTGTATGCTGATCTGTATGCAGATCTGTATGCAGATCTGTATACTGATCTGTATGTTGAGCGTGAGCGTTACCTTCTGTTTCTGGAAGGAATTCGTTGAGACCTTTTCCGCCGTCAACTACGTTTTGAGTTCTTCCACGACATTTATAGAAAATAACTTTTAAGGAATAATGGAGAAAAAAACAAGAAAAACATTACAGTTTCTGAAATCTATTTTGCTAACATGGGTTATTATTTCATAGAAAGCGGAGGAAAAAAGTCAGTATCTGGATGTTATTTATGAAAAGTTAAAAAAATAATGAAGCAACATATTTATGAGTAACCTTGAGACATTTTGTTTTTTAAGTAAAATTACCAGAAGTTAATATATTTCTAAACACAGGGAAGTCAGTTTCTACTAATAATTAAAAGATGAAAAAAGTTTTAGAAGTTTTATTTATAAGAGTTATGGAAACTCACCTTTTCCATGTGCTTAACAGTGAATTAAGTAGATGGGCTCGTGAGACCCCATAACTCACATTTTAACTTCAGACATGCACTATTTCAACAGCGGTGCGTTCAACAAGGGAATAATGACAGAAAATAATATAATATTTTTTAGGATTTGGAGATATTTTAGTCACAGAGCATCAATTTTGTGCCTCAATTCTATATATATTTTTCCCTGCATCAGCACCCTTTGTGCAGTGCTGCTTGCTGTAAACCATTTCTCCCTCCGACTTCCCCATGTTACTGACTGAACCATTACTCATGTCCGCTGCAACCTAGACTCGCGTCACCTATCAGAACTCTAAACAACAACACACACGTCGTTACTACCACTGCTTGGAATGAATGAGGCTGCCGTGGCGCCCCGCCCCCCGAGGGCCACACGCAAACCCTACACACTCTCTCATTCATACATTCTGTATCTCTACTACCCGGGACGGTGTGCGGTCGATAGTGATGGAGTGTTAATTAGTCTGACGAAGAAAGAATCACAGCCTTAATGAGCGAGTTTCCCCCGTGACGTGTTAATAAGACAGGCCGCACAAACTTGAGTGGAGACATCCGGTAGAGGAGTGCACCGTGTAGTACATCTATGTAACTAGCTGCACATGTTCACACACACACACACACACACACACACACACACACACACACGACAGGTTCATATCCGTACTAGTTTGCATGTATGTTGTATGGTCACTTAGCTCGGAGGAAGGACCCGGGCCGCTGTGTGTGTTAAGCCGCTGACGCCGGGGCTCTCCCGGGCCGTTCCTCCTCTGTAGATTTTCATAGTTTGCGCCTCTTTGGAAAACGAGAGCGTCGGAAGATCGTTTCAGTCCCCGCGTCATCCCCGATACGGGAGTTCTGTGTCCTCGCTTCTCTGGTAATGATGATGAGCTGTGGCGGCTCATCTTATGGATTGACTTGACGTTCTGAGTTGGTACAAGAGTTGATAGCCTATTTAATAGAGTAAACAAAGAAAAATATGAAATCACACCACACTGGCACATTAAATGCCACCTGTCAAACCCGGGGACTGAAGTGGTCTTGCTGCAGAGCCCGCAACCTCTTTCCAAAGGGGCCAATCCAGTCTGACAGTACGTCTTTGGTAGCATTTCCGATTCTTCCAGCACAGTAGAGGTGTTTCATACCGGTCTATTAGTGGTCTTAGTGCATAGTTTTTGGGCCAGCATCAGCTGGCATTAGTTTCTGGTTTCTCTGTGAACAGTGAGAGAGGGATCCCCACGTGACCCTCCGTGGATGAACGTCAACTTTGATGGATGGAAAAAAAAAAAAAAAAAACAAGTCTTGAACTCTGTTACAGTGTGCGTGCCCCTTTCAAGGCATGTCATATTGCAGGTTTATTTCTTATAGCACATGTTTTTGTGAATTACATTTTTTGGAACATTTTTATTATTATTGTATCTGCGCCATATTAGTTCTGGTTCTTTGTTATTTTTCCAAGATTCAAGATGTATTGTAAATGTTTCTAATAAAACAAAAATGAAATACTCTTCAACGAAGCCGGCCGCTGTCGTATTGGTTTTCTGGGCATTACCATTAAGACGGTCCTGCATTGTGATCACGATTATTGATCACAGCCGTGTGTCAATAACTGAAGGAAAATTGGATTTATGAAATTCTTTCTAATATAAATCTAAATATTATCTAGTTTCAAACACACTGGCAATAACTGTATGTTTCAGAAACTCTACATAATGCAACTTGTATTGAAATAATAATAACACAGCCCTATGTGATTCACTACCACATGGTAGTCCCTTACTTACCACACATCTTACTTTAAAATGATCCGACGCTCAGTCAAAGCAAACAAAGGGATCAGACTATTAACAAATGAGATTTATTCATTTATACATATGCAGTCCAAATATACAGATATTAGAATAACCTCTGAAAAACCTTGTTTCCAGCGAGCCGGCTGAGGGGCTGTGAGTGCAGTGGACTAGTGCTGGTGTGGGAGCACCGTGGCAGGGGAACAGTTACATGCACATACTTCAGCTAGAATTAGCCCATCCCACCCGACAGAACGCTAAAAAAAACCTTTCTAATGTTCCTTCAGCAGCCTTCGACATCTGCTGGATTACCAACCAATCCAATTCTAACCCTGGACTAAACTACAGCCCCCCCCCACCCCCCCGACCCACGAAAAGCAAAACAAAGCTGGGCCACCTATGTGGTAGAGAGATCCCAGAAGGCCAAGTCTTGAGAGAGGACCGAGCGAGGAAGAGGTTGAGTGGACGGGCAGCTCCAGATTTAATTTACAGTAAAACAACCCATAGTGAGTAGTGCAGACACTACAGCAGCAGTGCAGGGCCTCACCCCCCCAAATCCTGAACTATGACCTGCTCATCCATCCCAAGTAGCAGGCAGGAGTGTCCATCCATTTCCACCCATCCACTCACCCCTCACACCCCCAAGCCCCCGCCTGCCTCCACACCAACACGTCGATCAGTGAAACGCTCATCAGCAACGCAGTTACACCGTCTACAGATGAGAGGACCCCCTAACAGCTAGTGAGCGCACGCCTCCTTTACACAACACGTGCACAAGACAGTAACATCTTCCAAACACGGAGACATGACATGCCGAGAATTAGGGACGGATGATTTTTTGCTATGACGCCCCTTTACAAAACATGTCAGCTGCCCATATCTCCCCTGGCCCCGACAAAGGCCTTTTCATTTGGGAGATTGTTTGAACTCCTTGTTCCTCCATTATTAATAAAGGCCAGCCACATTTAACAGCTCTTTCAAGAAAAGAATTTGACTTGGATCAAAAGCAGAAGCATAAAAAAGTACCGAGAGAATATCTTTCTTTGTGAAGTAAGCAAGAAGTATTACATATGCAAATGCTTTGGCCAAGGGAGACCTCAATCTAGTACTAGTACTAGTAATCTAGTAGTAAATAACGTGGGGAAAGAGAAACCGGAAACACTCTCTGGGATGACGTGATTCGCAGCAGAAACAGAGGGGCTGCACTTGAGAGAGGTCCCGTCTCATAAGAGTCAGCGTTTATTGGCCGTCCTGACTGGTGGCGAGTGCTCACCGGCTGGTTAGATGCAGTTTTTGATGGGAGAGGAGTTTACTATGAGAGGAAAGAAAATATGAAGGGACACTAGGGGATGTCATAATGTACTCTGTTTCTCATTTCAGCACAAATCAACTCTGCTCCTGTCTATCTCTGATCAGCCTTTGAAAGGTCGATCAAGCGCTGAGCAGAACTGCACAGCCTGAAATCGCCCAGTGGAAATTGTACAATATCGCCATTGTGGAAGCAAACGGCATGAGGATGGTCATCTGCTTCCCTTCCATCTTACTCTTCCATCCCCCGGCTCTTCATCTTAATAAAATCTCTTGATTACCCCCCCCCCATTTCCTTTCTGCAAAGAAACCTTTTTTAAATTGCAATGGACCCAATCAACCCCACTAAAAAAAAAAAAAAAAAAAAATCCCACAGTGCAATGATTCTCGCTGCCTGCCCCCTGTGTTTGTCCACCTGCGTCCCCACCTGTCTGTCTGTTTGGGAGTAACCTGGAGGTGAAAGTGGCGGTCACGGCGAGGATCTCAGTTGTTCTGGCAGCATGGCGTCTGCCTGGCTGAGCTCTGCGTGGGCTGGACGGTGATGGGCACGATGTTGGAGCCGGGCGAGAAGTCAGAGTCGCTGCGTCCTGACATCTGCCGCTGTGATACAATGTCGTAGATGGCTGCAGGAGGGAAAACAAGGTTGACAGGAAGTGAGGTAGCTGTGAATGCAGATGAAACCACTAGACAAGGTGACAGGGTCCTGTATGGTAAGAACAGAACAGCGTTTCTCCACAGGGAGGTCAATCTGAGCTCACTAGAGCCCAAGATGGCACCACAGGCGAGCGCCATGGGGTTTTGTGTTCCAGTAGTTATTGTTCTAAACTCTCAGTTAGTACATACATACATGAATACACAGACACACATACACACACAACCTGTTGTTCTACTGGAGACCCATCTCACTACCTTCTGTATGCATACACCTGGTGACACTGACTTGCTTTCAATGTTTGCACACATACAGATAAACCATTTTAGTTCACAACTTTTAACAGATGTTTCTTTTTTACTTTTCACTTTTATTTTACTTTATATTTTTCCAGAAATGTTTTGAGTTATGTGATAGGGTCATAGTTACCAAGATACCAAGTCAAATGCCAAATGAGTTAAGAACTTACTTGATAAATGAAGCCAAGTCTAATTCTGATTCTGATAATGGGAATGGCCCCATGTAGGTCTATCTGAATCTTACACCTGTGTCCCGAGGTCACCTGGGCTTACTGGGTGTCGTTTTAGGGAAATCCCTACATTTTGATGGATGATGCATTACATTTATATAGCGCCTTGAAGGGGGGAAACACACCTCAACCACCACCAGTTTGATTGAAACGAGAGAGGTGTAGAAAAGTGCATTTCCTGTAGCCACAATGAAATACCAGTTCCTCTCTGGCACACGTGAGCTCAGTGACTTGTTACACACAGGTCCTAAACAGGTACTACACAGGGATTCTGAATTACCCCGGCTGACCTCTGATCTGCCTGTTGCTGCCATTCACACCCGGCATGTTAACTCCATCCCAGTCGGCTCCTACTGGCCTGCATGTGTGATGCTATTGCTCTGCGATCACCTCCCTTAATGAGCTAATTAGCATCATTGTTAGCTCAATGGGGCTCGCTGGTTTTAAGTTTTTATGAATTAGAAATTACTGTTTGAGATGGTGCATGGGTAGAATGGCTAATTGTTCAAATGCAGGCAGGGGAATTTGGTCGTGGAGGAGAAGCAAGAATACAAATGGCAACCGGTGCATACTCGCAGACAGATAACCCCCGAGGCAACTCAACTGGAAGCACCACTCAAGCGTTGGATTGTCCCTTTAGGCACTCTGGAGGTTGACTCAGTCACCGGCAATTGCTTTTCTGCTCCATCTTGCTGAGTCTCTACCATCAAATGCATTTATTAGGGGCAGCTAAACATACCTTCTGGTAAAATTGCTCAGAGACACATACTTGGTAGGATGTATGTGAGAAACAAAACTAAACTCGATCTTCCTTTAAAAGGCAGATCAATTTGGTAGTTCAGGGCTTGCGTTCAAAAGTGGAGACAAGACAAGCTCTTATTGGTTTGCTGGGGAATGGCCTTCAAGATAAGAAGCTCTCACCGGGCCTGATTGGCTGAGTGGCCTTTGAGTATACCAATTATCCAGTCTCCTGACTGTAAAAAAAAAAAAAAAGCAGGTACTGTTCCAAGTCACCCTGCACAGAAATATTACACATTGCCACTGGAAGAGGTGGATTTTGCTGCCATCTAATGGTGACAAATGAGTACTGACCTTGTTAACAACGTGTTGAAACATGTTCAATATAAGGCCTGTGAACTTAAGATCTTTCTGAGTCACACAGAGAATCAGTAAGTCCTCCTTTCTCCCTTCTTGAAAAACACAAACATGGGGCGTCCAGGTGGCGTGGCGGTCTGTTCCGTTGCCTACCAACATGGGGATCGCCGGTTCGACTCACCATGTTACCTCCGGCTTGGTCGGGCATCCCTACAGACACAATTGGCCATGTCTGTGGGTGGGAAGCCAGATGTGGGTATGTGTCCTGGTTGCAGGACTAGCGCCCCCTCTGGTTGGTTGGGGTGCCTGTTGGGGGGGGGGACTTTGGGGAATAGCGTGATCCTCCCACGCGCTACGTCCCCCTAGCAAAACTCCTCACTGTCAGGTGCAAAGAAGTGGCTGGTGACCCCACATGTATCGGAGGAGACATGTGGTAGTCTGCAGCCCTCCGTGGATGGGCAGAGGGGGCAGAGCAGCGACCGGGGCGGCTTGGAAAATTGGGGTAACTGGCCAAATATAGTTGGGAGAAAAAGGGGGGAAACATCCACCAAAAAAAAGAAAAACACAAACATGTGACATGAATCGAACACAAACTTAAACTCACCCGTAAGAATCGTCTGGAATGCCAGCTCCACATTGGAGGAGTCCAAAGCAGATGTCTCCAGGAATGACAAGCCATGCTTCTCTGTAAAACACAAATGCACACGTCATCAAATGTCCTTTGGTTTAAGTCTATATTCTCTCCATGACTGCTGTGCACTCAGCTCACTTCAACTACACTGTTCCTGTAACGTCTTGATGCTGCTCAATAACCCAGGTAAGAAAAGCAGAGGAAGTTGAATCAGTTCATCTGGACACAACATTTACTGAAACGTTTCATCACTCATCTAATGCCCCTTTTCCACTACATGGTACCGGCTCAACTCGACTCGAAGAGTGTTGTTTTCCATTACCGTAACATTACCCCCTCAGTGTAGCTGGTCTGCACTGATTTTGGTACCCACTCCAGTTTTTTCGGAACCTCGATAAAGGTGGTACCAGAAAAGTGGTAACAGTTACCAACATGCTGGTACTTTTCAGTAATGGAGAACGAAAAAGTCAAGTCGAGTTGAGCCGGTACCACGTGTTGGAAAAGGGGCATAAATGACCTCTTCAGTCTCAACTGACTGCAGGTATCCCCACCCTTATAAACAATACGGAGGCATAACGACCAAAAACAGCCATCATCAGCCTCCACCATCTACAGGCCAGTCGCCACTCTTTCAGGGATGAGGATGTCTGCATCACTGATAGGGAGGAACGCTGGTTTGAACGGGGAGTCAAAGAGGCCATCTAGTATGGGGCACCCCAGTGGCCCACCTGGTAGCGAGCGTACCACATAAGACTGAGTCCTTACTGCAGCAGCCTGAGTTCGAATCCGGCCCGGGCACTTTGCTGCATGTCATCCCCTCTCTCTCTTTCCTGACTCTCTACTGTCACTGTCCAATTAAGGCAGAAAATGCCAAAAAAAAAGAGGTTATTTATGTGAAAAGGGAACGACCATCCCTAAACTGGGGGGGGGCTAAGAGTACTTTACGTTACATGACATGACATGACATGACATTACAGTCATTTAGCCGACGCTTTTATCCAAAGCGACTTACAATAAGAGCATCATTTAACGTAGGAGATCAGGAGAACTGCTAGTCATCAGAGGTCATAAGTGCATCTAAACAAGCAAATAAGAGCAAAACCAGTGCTAAAGTAAAAGTGCAAGAAAGAGATTTTTCTTTTAAAAGAGTGAATACAATGAGTGCTAAGAACAAGTAACAGGGTGGTAGTTCTTGAAGAGGTGAGTTTTCAACCTGCGCTGAAAGATGGGCAGCGACTCCGCTGTCCTGACATCAGTGGGGAGTTCAGTCCACCACTGTGGGGCCAGGACAGAACCGAGCCGGGACCGGGTCGACCGGCAGCAGGGGCCTCTGAGCGACGGGGCAACCAGGCATCCCGAGGCAGCAGCAGAGCGAAGTGGTCGGGCGGGGGTGTAGGGCTTGACCGTGGCCTGGAGATAGGAAGGAGCTGTTCCTTTCACTGCCCTGTAGGCTAGCACCAGAGTCTTAAACTGGATGCGAGCAGCTACTGGGAGCCAGTGTAGGGACATGAGAAGGGGAGGTGTGTGGGAGAACTTAGGGTGGTTGAACACCAGACGAGATGCAGCTTTCTGAACAAGCTCCAGAGGTCTGATGGCCGATGCCAGGGCGCCAGCAAGGAGGGAGTTGCCGTAGTCCAGCCGGGAGGTGACCAGAGCCTGGATGAGCACCTGTGCCGTCTCGTTGGTGAGGAATGGGTGAATCCTCCTGAGTACATCTGTCGGCATTTTACAATGCTGTGATTGCAAACATTCTCAAGTCCTCTGAATAGTACACATGGCCATTGTAACTCTAGTTAAAGGTCACGCCCATATTTGCATATGAAACCGATCGTTGGTTTGGGTGGTTATGCCACTGTATTATTTATAAGGGTGGGACACCTGCAGTCAGGTGAGACTGAAGAGGTCACTTAGAGGATGCTGAAACGTTTCTGTCAATAAACGCTGTGTCCAGATGATGCTATTCAACCTTCTCTGACTTTTCCTGTAAGACTGAAATGGGTTGAATAGGATGAGAAAAGGTTCCAATCCAACTGGAGTAAAACTCTTCAAGTTTTCTTTCTGACTGTACTTTCAAACGGCCTGGCAGTGCTTGTGTATTTTTCTTCTCTTATCAGTCATTTACAAGTCAAAGCATATGCAGCACACTGAACTGGACAGGAGCTGATAGACTCCAGGTTCAGAGCAAACAACAGCCAGCCATTTGACAACAAAGACAACGGCAAAAGGTTGAGCTTTGTGTTCTGACAAAATCCATTGTAAAGTTCATACAATTGGGAAGTGTGTAGTTCCAAAGCACCTCTCAGTTTTAGAATGTATAACAGGGGTAGGCCGGCTGATCGGAAAAACCTTTACTGGGTTTTTTCCGAATTAGATTTTGGTTCGACTATGTTAATGGAAAAACTCGTTGTTTTGATCAGGTCTAACAGATGCTGAATGGTCAGATGGGGCAAAATTAGGAGGGCCATTTCATTACATCAACTGCAGCCTTTTGCTGCCTTTCCACATTGGTGCCAGTTAGGATAGGGTGTTGTACTTGTGGAGTAAGATGAATGCTAAAATATTAGCTGCCAAGATACACGTCAGAATGATCAAATTACAAAAATGGCAGTGACTAATCAGAAGATAGACAAGAAGTGTAGCCAGTTGAAGTGGGAGAGAGTAGATTACATACTGGTGGAGCAGAACAAGGTCGGGCTGTATCACTCCTTCATACAAGAAACACCACTGGAGCTCACATGGAGCGGTGATACAGCTAACATACATGTAGCACACAGCTATCATAAATGTAATAGACTGTGATAACCGAGGCCCACTACAACACAACAGCCCTCCCTCACAGCCGCAGCACTGTATGTTCAGACAACTTACACACACACACACACACACACACACACACACACACACACACACACACACACACACACACAAACGGTTTCCAATCACCATCACGAGAACTGGGATTTGTCTTGCACGTCCGATTCGGACCTTGCCATGATCCGCCCAGGCCTAGCGTGACTGTTTTCAGCATAGGACTCTCGCTGAGGGAATTGAACCCCAACCCTTGCAGGGTTAGTTCCATCATCTGTCCAGTGGGCAACAGAACCTCTGTTGTGCAGAGAGAGTGTTTCAGACAGTTCAAAAGAAAACGAAAGAACAGAAGTCTCCAGAGCATGATATCCATTGTTTTGACTCAGTATATAAGCAATAAATCAGAGTACCAGCAAGAGTTAAAGGGAAGGTTTACAAGATGGTAGTGAGACCAGCTATGTTGTATGGTTTGGAGACAGTGGCACTGATGAAAAGACAGGAGGTGGAGCTGGAGGTGGCAGAGCTAAAGATGATAAGATTTTCAATGGAAGTGATGAAGAAGGACAGGATTAGGAACGAGTATATTAGAGGGACAGCTCAGGTTGGACGGTTTGGAGACAAAGCAAGAGAGACAAGATTGAGATGGTTTGGACATGTGTGGAGGAGAGATGCTGGGTATACTGGGAGAAGGATGCTGAATATGGAGCTGCCAGGGAAGAGGAGAAGAGGAAGGCCAAAGAGGAGGTTTATGGAGGTGGTGAGGGAGGACATGCAGGTGGCTGGTGTGACAGAGGAAGATGCAGAGGACAGGAAGAGATGGAAACGGATGATCTGCTGTGGCGCCCCCTAACGGGAGCAGCCGAAAGTAGTAGTAGTAGTAGTAGTAGTAGTAGTAGTAGTAGTAGTAGATATAAGCAACAAATCAGACTCGATACGATTTCTCTTTTGTGCCCTACCCCTACTAAATCCACTCTCAGTCACCCCCCCCCCACACACACACACACAAACACACACACACTTAGAAAGGGCTGGTCCAACATCAAATCATCTGGGAAATATGGTGTCAGAGATGCTCTGCTCTGCCGAGGGAGGTTCTGGTCAGACTTTCAAGAACCGGCGGTGACTTGGCAGTTTGTTATGAGTTAAGTTAAGGCTTTAATGTTTCCTCCTTCTCCCTAGACCATGACACTCTTAACTGTTTACACATCAAAAAGGAAAGGACTACGATGAAAACAGAGTGTACTGGACTACTACTGAGAAAGTAAATCCTGCCCACTAAAAAAAAAAAAAAAAAATCTTTCGAAGCCTAAAGTTTAGCTTCTGGCACTGCCATCGTGTCAGCTGTTGGAGCCAGAAAATCCAGATTTGGGCACTGGGGTGGAGCATGGCACCTTGGTGGCAGACAGGTTGTCAGACTTGTCAATCATGGCAGATCCACCCTCAACTTGGCACTTTTTTAAAAAATATCTCTATTACATTTTCATATACAACACAAAACACAACAGCTCAGACACGACACAACAAAATGAGTAAGTAAATAAAAAACAGAGGGCCTTCTCTCCATCCCATCCCTCACCAGCCCCTGCAAGAGAGACAGGCCACATCAAATAAATAAATATGTCAACAAATAGCAAGACTACAGGAAAACTGGTTTTGCAATAAAGAAGGGACAGGGACAGGCTAGGCCGCTGTAGGAAACCCTTGTAACATGGAAGATGACAGCGGAGGTAACTCGCCACTCTTTTAATCCTTAATATTTTCTTAACTGGACATAACTTTCAAATTAACCACCTTCCGCTGCTCGCAAGACACTAAATTAGCGACTGAGACCCAACTATACCGCGGAAAAAATGAAGAAACTGAACCATCCCTTTGACGCATTACAACAGGGGTTAGTCTTCAGTGGCATTATTATATATTATATTGTGGTGATACACAGTTGAGGGTAGATTCACCAGGGGCTGCTGCTCCTTTAAGGCAGACGTTCAGAGTGCTGACGTAGGCACTGCTTAGGGTTTCCGGGGTGGAGCCATGTTTGCAGCAGCCTAGCGGTTAGCTGGTTGCCAGGGGAGATTGTGCTGTATCGGTGTCGTTTTGTGTGGCGAGTAAACGGAATTGACTCGACTCGATCTCTCCGTCTCCTCATTCCTGCACTCCCACAATATATTATTATATATATTATGTAATATTATATTATTTCTTAACTTGTCCATAAAGTCAGCCAGAAACAGGATTTCAGCTTTCAGGCCCGGGACATACTCGATGTAAGTACGCAATGTGGACGCTTTCAGCTACGCTGCAGTCAACTTCACACATTTCTGAACGCTAAACTGTGTCACCTGCTTAATGCAATGCAACCACAAGATGCAGTTTAAAGTACTGCAGTGAGGGGCGCTATAGCAGGTAACAACAGGTTGAAATTGTCTTGTTCGATTTCCTCTCCATTCTTCTGCTATTTTTATATATTCTGCTCTGTTGTTACTTTTAATTAATCAGTGTTTATGGCACTTTTATTTATTTTACTAACTCAGTTTTAAACTTGTTTGTACTTTTATAAAATTTGCCTGTACTTTTATTTTTTATTTTCTGGTGGGAGGGGGGGGGGATTTTATTGTTTTAATGTGTGAAGCACTTTGTGTTACATTTGTTTGTATGAAAAGTGCTATACAAATAAAATCTGATTGACTGATTGAGTGATTGATTGATTGATTGATTGATTGATTGATTGATTGATTGATTGATTCTGCTTCCTGTCTTGCGCACTACTATAGTGCCCCCTTGAGAACACTATTTATTACCTCCATCGCAACATATGGACACACTGGTTATGTACAACCAGCCCTGCATTAGCAGTGCACAGGATGAGTGTTTTGAGCCTTAGACCCTCTGCAACGCCATTTAAAGTGGGCAAGGGTTAGCGCTGTATGTGCCAGTTCATCAGGTCAGTTCAAAAAGGAGTCACTGACTAAGATAAATGGGCTAAAAAAAATCATGTGAAGTCAAAAAATTATATAACTTTATTTATATATGACCCACATTTTGAGATGTGCATGAATGTACCTGCAAAGGCCTTGGCCTCATCCGTGGGCACTGCCCGTAGGTGGCGCAGATCACTTTTGTTGCCAACCAGCATGATGACGATGTTGCTGTCTGCGTGGTCCTGGAGTTCCTTCAGCCAGCGCTCAGCGTTTTCATAGGTCAGGTGCTTGGCAATGTCATAAACAAGGAGAGCTCCAACTGCTCCACGGTAGTACCTGGACAACAGAAGAACAGATCAGACAAGTTTTGTCTTTCTCTGCTGAGCCCCATCTTTTTAACCTCACCCTCTTCACCAATAGGTCAGGAGTCAGGGTTAATGCCCAAGGAAATGGTGTGAATTGGGTCTTTTGCTCAAGGGCACTTTTGTAGAATGAATACCTAAGGGTAGGGCTAGGTGATATTGATAAAAACAAATATATTTTTGACTGAATAAATTGGTATTGATGTAATGATATTTTGGGATGAATACTTGTACTTTTACAAGATATTTAAACACAGGAAAATATTGAGAAAGGATCACTAGTAATGTGGATATGATGACCAAACACACAGAGGCCTTCATTGTTTGTTTCACTCAGTTTCAACAGTCTAATAAGTTCACAAAATTGTATCATTTTACTGTAATGCATCCTTTAAGACCAGGGAATGACAACATTTAAGTTATATCACCATAATACTATAATCAATATCCCAGACCATATCTAGTCTCTGCACGATATCGATTTATATTGATAAATTGCCCAGCTCCGCATACTGGTTACCGGATGGTCTCATCGTCTACAAGAGCACGTACTGCATCAGAGTTCAGAATTACAGCATTACATTTAACCATTCATTTTAAGACTGATACAGCTGGTTTGGAAAAGGGATCAGTCCATCTCTGATAGGGTGGTCCTGTTTCACTTCTCCACCGCCTTTAGGTCTGAATCCCCACATTGCTCTTTACCTGGCCAAACAGCATGTGTAGGAAAGACAAGTCTGTTCAACACTCATGAGTGGGGATGACTTAGACCCGTTACAGCCACCTCTGGACTACAATCATTCAAGTAAGATTTCAAGCTTGTCATAGGATATATATTTGGTTGTTATGTCATATGTTCTCCCCATGTTCATGTGGGTTTCCTCCTGGTGCTCCAGTTTACTCCCACACCAAAAGACACGTACATGGGATATATTCCTGCCATTGCTGTTGATCAAGGTAATGGCTCTAGATCTCGAGCTGGTCCCTGGGTGCTGGAGAAATGGCTGCCCATTGCTCCTAATATTTGGGACAGGTTAAATGCAGAGGACAAATTCTGGGTGTGCGGAATAATGAACTTGGATAAACAAGTGTTTCTACCTATCTGCCTTCTACCTTACCTGTGCATTTCTGGCAAAAATGGCTTTTTCTTTGCCAGGTTCTACAACATAGTGTGTAACCTGTATTAGAAACATGGTTGTATCATGTCTGTTTATGTGTCTGTTGCTAACAGAGGTTGTGGCCGTGTCCAAATACTCTGCTACATACTACATACTAACAGTACTATACTGTTTAGTAGGGTTGTAGTACCCGAGTATGAACTTGGTCTTGAGTCCAATGTCGTGCTCCCATTTTGAAGGTCTCGGTATCCTCTGCTCTCCATCCCCCACACCAGCCTGTGGACTTTTGGGGATAGAGCCTTTAGTGTGGCAGCCCCCACCCTTTGGAACTCTATTCCAGCAGAGATCCGCAACGCTGCTTCTTTGGACACTTTTAAAAAACTCCTGAAAACTCACCTGTTCACCAAGGCCTATGGTCTTTAGTCACTTCTAACATCCCTGGCAAGCTCTGCTACTTTTATTTTCTATTCTTTTTTTTGTTCTTATCTAGTGTAAAGCATCCTTGGGGTTCTTTGAAAGGTGCAATACAAAACTAAGTTGTTGTTGTTTTTCTCAGGCTTCACAGCGTAATGACTTGAACTTGACTCGGTCTCGGACAGTGTGGACGCGTGATAATTTTTCAAGACTGGTCGAGTACAAGACTTAATTTAAAAAATATATATATCAAACCACCCCTGAGGAGAGCACTAAAGTGCAATCTAATCTGTTCCTAATTCAGTTCAATCTAATTTATGTCTCCGAAACATTCTTTCCTTTAAACAAGTTTTATAATCATGAAACGAGTACATTTTCTTGAAAAAAACATTATCAGCCAGTGTGGTAAGAACATTTTTACTCACATCTTGAATTGAAGGTTATCTAGCGAGTTTCAGCAGCAGGACCACACCTCAATTGCAACACTTCAGGCATTCATATAATTACCTACCTAACCCTCTCCTCCCCTTCCACTCTCTAATTCTGTACCAGAACTGAGATCACGCAACATTGCCTTGAGCACACTCAAACAATTGAGCTACTACCACTCGAGCAACATCATCCATCTATTCACCTCTTCTTGAGTATGAGGTTCGTCTCACTATCCCCATCGAACGATGATCTATTCAGACGAAATCAAATGACCACTTCCTAAGTTTCCACCACCCCATGCCAATGGACCCAGCAAACAGAAACCAAAAATTTCCCACCACCTCTGTGCCTGAGACCCTGCCTTTCATAGTCCAAAAGCTGTTCAGGAAGTGAGTGAGTCCACCTAGCTTCAACTCAGCCTCTTCATGCGGTTCATCTCTCCACAACATTCAATACTACCACAGTTTATCTAATGAGTCCTCATCAGCAAAGAGAGGATGGGGCAATCCGAGATCAGTTCATCGCTGTCGTTGCAGATCTCCCGACTCCTTCGCCTATGAAATTAACTCCAGCCTTCAGCCATCATTTCGACTACACCGGCCTCACTACCCGTAGCTGGTCACTGCATCACCATGCTCCAGCAAAGTCCCCCGATAACCAGTCTTCTCCAAAAATTTCCGACTGGACTGTAGCCACTCTTCAAAAACACTAAAAGATAAAGGAATTCCATTTCATTGATCAGACAACAAAGCAAACCTTTTCAACGCTCTCATGTCAGCTTGTCATACCTATAACTCCGTCAACACCAGCTCTCTTCTGGGTAATATCATTACGCACACCCCATCACCATGCTGCGACGCCAGCGCTCCCATTGAAGGGACAGCACAATCATATCCTCCAGCTCAAAGACAGCAGAAAGAGCAGCAACAAAAGCAAAGATGGGAATCAGCCAGAACTAATAACACCAGGGCTTCAGCAACCACCTCTGGTCAACACTTAACATAAATACCTACTTCACATGGAGTGCCCAACACCAGAATTCCAAAGCCCTGCACATCCCATCAGACTTTCCAACACCAGCACAAGTAGCCTACATCATCCAGGGAAAATGACACAGTGCCTCATGCCTTCCAGCTTCAGCAATTACAGCAACCAGCCTTAGAAGCAGAACCCAGCACTGGGATGCCACCCCCCCCCCGCCACCTACTTCCAGTTATCACAGCAGCCAGCCTCAGCCAGGGCATCTGACACCGGAATGCCAGCGACCCCCACTGCTCTCCTCCAGCATTCACATCAGTTCAGTTTAGCTGTGGCTTCTGGCAATGGGATGGCAGCGCCCTCTGCTGCCCACTTCCAGCAACCACAGCAGCTTCCTTTAGCCAGGGCTCCTGGCACCGGGATGCCATGATCATCTGTCTCCCAGCCTCACCAGTCACTGCAGCTCATGTCAGCTAGAGCCATCGGCACCGGGATGTCGGCACCCAGCTTTCCTCCACAGCCCTTGCAGCAACAAGTTCCTTCCATACTTAACGCCAGTCGTCCTTTTCAACCCATTCCAGGCAAGCAGGCATACACCAACTTCAATCTGTCTACAGCTAATCCTTCCGTTCGCCAACCTAACTCTCTCGTCTCCCATCCATCCCCAGTTCCCACAAGTCTACGTAAACTAACCATCGATGGTAACTATATAGATCTTGCACTCCTTATCTTGGCTTCCGTTCATCAACCACCTGCCGATAGATCCCTTGAAGGATTTGAAGGGAGCCTCCACCTGAAAGGAAAAGGGAAACACCCACCCATTCCAGGGAGCTTACACCAACAGAGTTCGCTTATATCTTCTCTCTCTCAGAGACGTTCTCTGTTCACATTTTCCCACCTGCTGTCAGGAACTGGATAACATGTCCATTATCCTTAATCTGGCCCTTCGTTTAGGAGGCAACGGTGCCTATCAATATCACATCCACTTTGCTTCCGAAGCCGCAGCCCATCTTCAACAATTCAATGAAGCCAAATACTGGGGCACACTCAACAATGAAATTTGTCACATATACACGGCTCGTGCAGCCCTTATGTGCACCGTATGTGGTGCCCCGTCTCACCCAGGCTCTTCCTGCTCTATTCCCACAAATATTGAGCGACATCAAATCCGAACAAGAGTATCAGTTTTCTCTCGCTTGCCGTCAGCAGCTCCACCAGCACCCATACCTCTAAAACCAGCATCATCTGCCCCACCTGCCATCTTTCCCATAACAAACCACATAGATAAAAAATACAGGCCCATCATGCACCAAGGATATTGTGCCATATCAGCATTCACATCAACGCCAGCGCCCTCTGCTGCTCACTTTCAGCAACCACGGCAGCTTGCTTTAGCTGAGGCTCCTGGCACCGGGATGCCAGAATCGTCTGTCTTTCAGCTTCACCAGCTCATATCAGCTGGAGCCATCAGTACCAGGATGCCAGCATCCAGCTTTCCTCCACAGTCCTTGCAGCAAGCATGTTCCTTCCATACTTAACTCCAGTCTTCCCTCTCAACCCATTCCGGCCCAGCAGGCAACCATCAACTTCATCTTGGCTCCAACCAATCCTCCTGTTCGTCATTCTATCGCTTTCATTTTCTGTCCTTTGATTCTGAGTTAACACTTCTCCCTTCACTATGCCACCATTAACCACGTCGTCGCCCTCTTCAAACTCACTGGGGAAGGGTCCAGCTCTCAAAAGCGGACATCACCAGCGCTTTAAAAGTTCTCCCTAATCACGCTGACTTCTGGCAATTCTTCGGCGTCTGCAGGTGAGGTGCATATTACTTTGCTGTTAGGCTCACTTTTGGTTGCTAGCAGCCCTTAACTCTTGGACACCCTGTCAAAAGCCCTCTGCTGGATCCTGTCTAACAACAATACGATTTCATTCCTTGTTTATCTCTTAGAAAGTTTCCTCATCATTTCCCCTCACTCATTGCCACCCGCCTCCGGTCTGGTCACTCTGACTTAATTTTTCTCCAACCTCAGGGTTCCACTGTCTGCAGAGAAAACAGAGGGCCCATCCACATCCCTCGAGTTATCAGAATCACTCAACACAAATCTGTTTCAGGCTTCACTCTCAATTGAAAAGTTCAACCGAATCAGCCTTCTGACCCCCCATTTCATCCTTGCTTCATGCCGCACCAAACACCAACGTCTCTCCCTCCTAGGCCACCTCAACTTCACCCTATGCATCATTCCCCAAGGGCAAGCTTTTATTTCTCACTTGCTATCTATCACTTTTTCCATGCCATCACTCTTGACTTCCATCTCCCTGGGCAGTTCAAGCCATGCCGAACTCTGTCCGTGGTGCAATGTTCTTGCCAATTGTAATGGAATCACCTTCTTCTACGACAACCAACTGACTCATCCACATAACATCCATCTGTACACTGATGCTGCTCCTTCAGTCGGTTATGGGGGTTTCTACAATGGAAGATGGTTCACAGCATAATGATCCCCAGAGCTCACAAATGAATGACAGATGTTCAGAAGCTCAGCCCCTCATGCAGATACCCTCCCAACACCAGTTCCTCCATATTCAGCACTGACATTCAACTTGCAAATCCTGCCCTAATACCCCTGATCGTCAACTCTCGGAACTCCATCATAAATAGGCTACCACCCTCTACCCTCTCATCCTACTGGACAGCTTGGAAAAGTTTCCATTACTTTCATGACCAGTATAAAATAACCCTTGTCACCTTGACTTGTTTCATTATCTACGCCAATTCCATGATGGCTATTAAAACACATACCGTCAAAATTTATCTCAGCGCCATCAGCTTCTTCTCAAAACTCATCACCAGCAGTCTGGACATATCCTCCAGCCATCCACAGATAACTTCACTCTTGAAAGGACTCCTATGTCAACAGCCAGCTAAAACTCCTTGCCGTCTTCCTCGTACTGCCAACTTGCTGTCAGTCTGCATCAACACCATTCACTCCACATACGGCACTCCTCACATTCCTCAAACTCTAGAAGCCATATTCTTGCTTGCTTTCTTTTCAGTTTCCTCAGATGCTCTGAATTCACTGCCTCAACCATTCACTTAGACCCAGGCCACCCCAGCTGCATTTCCAACCTATCTTATTTCGCAGATGACACCATGGTATTCTACTTAAAGCAAAGAAAAAAACTAATCAATCCATTCAGCCTACACCTGTCTTTTACATCAAAGTCCAATCACCACTGAAAACCTTTCGAGACCCTTGCAAACTACTTGCTATACCAGAAATCTCAGAGCATAACATCAACAGACCCTCTTTTCATCACTGAATATGGACAAGTGGCTGCTTGATTCCAGTTCCACCATCACTTCTGCCACATACTCTCCTTGTCTGGCGTTTCTCCCGTTCATTACGCCGGATTCTCCTTCAGGATTGGAACCGTCACTTCAGCCTCCCGCAATAGCATCCCAGAACACCTCATACAACTTATGAGCTGTTGGTCCTCCTAAACTTATCATTGCTACATCCGTTCAGGTCTCAGATCCGCTCAATCTTAACCTAAGTAATTGGAGGTATTCCCTACAAAGCTTCCTCACAACACAGTCAGCAAGTGGAAGAACTACGCATATCAATCATTATTGTTTAATAAACCATTTAAATGCATCTTGTTGACAGTGTGGTCCTTGCTAGTGAATTGAAGCTTATCTAGTGAATTTCAGAAGCAGGACCACACCTCAACCGCAACACTTCCAGCATTCCTATAAATACCCACCTAACCCTCTCCTCCCCTTCTGCTCTCTTGCATTCTGCACCCCTCCCCCCACCACCACCACCCTATTTCTATGTCTCTCCCTCTCTTTTGTAGGGTCCTGAGGGGGTCTGTTTTTGCCCCGGTGCTATGGCGGATTCCCTACAAAGCTTCCCCACAACGCAGTCAGCAAGAGAAAGAACTACACACATCTATTATTATTCTTTAATAAATCATTTAAGCACATCTTGTTAATGGTGTGGTCCTTGCTAGTGAAATAAGCATCATGAGATTTAAAACAAGATAAACTACCTTAATGAACATTTTGCAGAGCAGTCAACTCATCTGAGATTTTTCACTGAAAACAGTATACATCCTGGCATTTTTAGTGGACTAAACTTTTCGAAACTACCAACATTTAAATCTGGCATACTAAATATGGTACTATTTAGCACATACTATGGCTATAGTATGGGTGTTCAGACACAACCCAAATCTTAACTGAAATCACTTGCAACTTCCGCTATAGTGCACGTGTGAGTATTGTGCATGTAGACAATGTGTGTGTGTGTGTGTGTGTGCTTGCGTGCGTGCATGTGCGCGCACATCCATTAAAGGGAGTCAAAGTAGAAAAACAAGAGCGGATGATGCTTGGTACTCACGCAGATGTGATGGCGCGATATCTCTCCTGCCCGGCCGTGTCCCAGATCTGGGCCTTGATGGTCTTGCCCCCTACCTGGATGCTGCGGGTGGCAAATTCCACCCCAATGGTGCTCTTACTCTCCAGGTTGAACTCGTTCCGCGTAAAACGAGACAATAGGTTACTCTTCCCTACACCTGAGTCTCCGATCAGAACCACTATAGGAGAGAGAGAGGGACACAGACATCAGAGGTTGTAGATAGGTGGAACTTCACAGTGATAGCAAATTGTAGTCTGTGTTGGTAAAATATGAGAAATATCATCACTTTCATTGAAGAGCATGATAAATAGAAATGAATGTTTCTCACTGAGAGGAGAGAGACAACTTTCAGATTTTTGCAGTACATACCTCAAATGCAATTTAAAGAATGGTGGAAGACAGGGATTGACAATAGCATATATCTAATTTAATCATTCTACATTACATATTCCATATCCTGTGCATGTGTGTGTGTTCAAGCAGTGGGTATAGCATAAACCAGAGGTGTTGACTCGAGCTGCTACGACTCAAGTCACGGCGGCTGCCCGAGGCTCCTAGCTACACAGCTAGGATGGGTTACATGGAGAAAAAGAATTGCCCCACGGGGATTAATAATGTAGTAAAAAAAAATATGATGGAGCTGTTGATGTTTGGAAATTACCAGCAATATTTCATATTTTTTACACCATGACAAAGGGTAGCAAATGGTATTGTCAAGAATCGATATCAATACATCAATATATCAATAAGAGGTACTGAGCAACAAATTTCAACCGTATCAATATGATCATTATGACATTTTGCGCTCTCTTTTATATTTGACTATATCCATGCCTCGTGTGCACTGGAACAGGCATAAAGGAGAGGCAGGTTTTCAGGGGAAAATAAATAAATAAATAAATATCCCCCCCCCCACACACACACAAACACACACACACACAGAGTCAGGTGAGTCAGTCATCAGAGAGACTCAGATGTGCCAACTCACCAGAGTGCCACCCTTCAATGAGGAAACAGGAACTGGTTGAGGAATGCTGAATTTACATTACCAAATTCAACCCCATATCTACACAAGTATTTAAGCAACACTGATGGCAAAGACAAACTGAGCCATATCCAGCTCAGCACATGTCACTATGGTGCAACTGACACAGGCAGAGACCTGTCTGTAGTCATGCAGCTCGCTAAAGCAGAGAAAGACAAAACAATGACCAGCTTGTCCTTAAGGCTATCTTTCATTAACTCGGCCTTGGTCTGAATTTGTAGCTGAAAGAAGAAAGAGTGGCATTTTCTTGGAACTAGAGGCCTCCAGAGACTAGACTTCAAGGTGGCGTAGCTTCCAAACCTGTCAAATAGGTAACACTGCCAGTCTCCATTTCATGTGGCACAAAAGCGCTTGGGAGAAGGACAACATCCTTATGCAACCATTTCCAGGGCCTCTGCCATCTGAAATGTAATATAAAGGCCAGGTTACACACCCTTCGACCAACCTACTGTGTAGTTTTGCATTCCTCAGCTCTAAACATAGGACACCTTTCTATTGTAGGATACAGCCCTGCACAAACTAAGTAGCGTGGCTCTACGAAATCTGAGCCCAAGTCAGTCTGGAAGTTTGGAAATAAAGATTAAAGGGATAGTTCCCACCGAAATACAAATTGTCAGATGGGTGAAAAAGCACAGATCATTCTGTTGAACAGGATTCACTGACATCCCCTGAATTAATTTAGAAAACAGAATATTTCAGTTGGATGAATTTGAAGCACTGGCATCACAAACTAATTTTCTCTGACAACAAACCCCTATCCCAAATTCAAGGCCTTCAAGAATGAGTACATTCATTCATTCATTCACTCATTCATTCATTTCAGAGGTCATGGCAAACACTGGTTTGAAGTCATGGCTTCAGTGAGAGGAGGGTTTGCAGTCCTGGGCTTTCAACTCTGTGACTCACCAGCAGCTCACCTGACTGCTCACAATGCCTCTCGATGAGGAACAAAAGGAAATGAGAAGAACAAACAAGAGGAACAAACGAGAGGAACAAATGAGAAGAACAAATGAGAGTCAACAGTTGCAGTGTTGTAAAGTGAAAAACCGACTTGCGCCATTGATTGATGACTACTTAACTGTCAGGAAATTCACAACATCTTATTATCAGTAGTTTTAGAGGAGTGGCCTGTTCCCACAATAGACCTCCAAATTTACAGGACAAAAAAATCATTTGGCATGAGAAACCAAGGCATTTCATCTGAGAGAGAGAGAGAGAGAGAGAGAGAGAGAGAGAGAGAGAGAGAGAGAGAGAGAGAGAGAGAGAGAGAGAGAGCCTTATCTAATTTCTATCCGACAGCCTCTGTGTGGACAAACACACACACACACACACACTTCATGCAGGTATTTCCAGTTTGACGGCACATGCTTGTTTAGTGTGCCACACTTGAAGAAAGACCTGTGAGTAATTCACTTGTGTTTGTCCATGAAAGCGACAGGTTTTCCTGTGGCGCCGTGTACCAGGCAGCATCAACACCTGAGCTTCAGGATTTATTTCCACCATGTGATTTGCATATCGCTCTTCTTTGCCATACAGCTACTGCATAATACCTGACCGCGAACTCTGCTTAGTGTGCAAACTTAGTGATATTTAGATAAGTAGTACTTAATAAAACGCACTTAATACTTGTAGGTAATATTAACAAATTCAAGTCAATACTGAAACTAGTGGACGACACATGATGCAATTATCGTATTTGATCTATTCTTTGTAAATTTTAGAATAGAGCTTGAAAATGTTTTCTCAAATGCCAAACTATCAATACCTATAATTGTAAAGGAGGAACCGCTTTAGTAGAAGCTTTGCCTCCTCTCCCGTCCATGCACCTCACACACAATCCTCCTCAACCCCATGATAACTGCCCAGCACCACCTTGTGTCTCTACTGTCAATCTCCCTCCCCCCAGGATAACCACCCAGCACCGTCTTGTCTCTGGACTGTCAACATGCCTGTTACATGTGTACAATGTACTGTCTGATCTACTGCGTTATACCTGTCAGTTCATATGTATTACTGTAGTACAGAGTAATGTCTAGTTTGCCGTTACACCTGTCAGTTCATATGTATTACTGTAGTACTGAGTAATGTCTAGTTTGCTGTGTTACACCTGTCAGTTCATATGTATAACTGTAGTACTGAGTAATATCTAGTTTGCTGTGTTACACCTGTCAGTTCATATGTATTACTGTAGTACTGAGTAATATCTAGTTTGCTGTGTTGTGTCTGTCAGTTCATATGTATTACTGTAGTACTGAGTAATGTCTAGTTTGCTGTGTTACACCTGTCAGTTCATATGTATTACTGTAGTACTGAGTAATGTCTAGTTTGCTGTGTTACACCTGTCAGTTCATATGTATTACTGTAGTACAGAGTAATGTCTAGTTTGCCGTTACACCTGTCAGTTCATATGTATTACTGTAGTACGGAGTAACGTCTAGTTTGCTGTGTTACACCTGTCAGTTCATATGTATTACTGTAGTACTGAGTAATGTCTAGTTTGCTGTGTTACACCTGTCAGTTAATATGTATTACTGTAGTACGGAGTAATGTCTAGTTTGCTGTGTTACACCTGTCAGTTCATATGTATTACTGTAGTACTGAGGAATGTCTAGTTTGCTGTGTTACACCTGTCAGTTCATATGTATTACTGTAGTACTGAGGAATGTCTAGTTTGCTGTGTTACACCTGTCAGTTCATATGTATTACTGTAGTACTGAGTAATGTCTAGTTTGCTGTGTTACACCTGTCAGTTCATATGTATTACTGTAGTACGGAGTAATGTCTAGTTTGCTGTGCTATACCTGTCAGTTCATATGTATTACTGTAGTACTGAGTAATGTCTAGTTTGCTGTGTTACACCTGTCAGTTCATATGTATTACTGTAGTACTGAGTAATATCTAGTTTGCTGTGCTATACCTGTCAGTTCATATGTATTACTGTAGTACTGAGTAATGTCTAGTTTGCTGTGTTACACCTGTCAGTTCATATGTATTACTGTAGTACGGAGTAACGTCTAGTTTGCTGTGTTACACCTGTCAGTTCATATGTATTACTGTAGCACTGAGTAATATCTAGTTTGCTGTGTTACACCTGTCAGTTCATATGTATTACTGTAGTACTGAGTAATGTCTAGTTTGCTGTGTTACACCTGTCAGTTCATATGTATTACTGTAGTACTGAGTAATGTCTAGTTTGCTGTGTTACACCTGTCAGTTCATATGTATTACTGTAGTACGGAGTAATGTCTAGTTTGCTGTGTTACACCTGTCAGTTCATATGTATTACTGTAGTACTGAGTAATGTCTACTTTGCTGTGTTACACCTGTCAGTTCATATGTATTACTGTAGTACGGAGTAATGTCTAGTTCGCTGTGTTGCACCTGTCAGTTCATATGTATTACTGTAGTACTGAGTAATGTCTAGTTTGCTGTGTTACACCTGTCAGTTCATATGTATTACTGTAGTACTGAGTAATGTCTAGTTTGCTGTGTTACACCTGTCAGTTCATATGTATTACTGTAGTACTGAGTAATATCTAGTTTTCTGTGCTATACCTGTCAGTTCATATGTATTACTGTAGTACTGAGTAATGTCTAGTTTGCTGTGTTACACCTGTCAGTTCATATGTATTACTGTAGTACGGAGTAATGTCTAGTTTGCTGTGTTACACCTGTCAGTTCATATGTATAACTGTAGTACGGAGTAATGTCTAGTTTGCTGTGTTGCACCTGTCAGTTCATATGTATTACTGTAGTACTGAGTAATGTCTAGTTTGCTGTGTTACACCTGTCAGTTCATATGTATTACTGTAGTACTGAGTAATATCTAGTTTGCTGTGTTGCACCTGTCAGTTCATATGTATTACTGTAGTACTGAGTAATGTCTAGTTTGCTGTGTTACACCTGTCAGTTAATATGTATTACTGTAGTACGGAGTAATGTCTAGTTTGCTGTGTTACACCTGTCAGTTAATATGTATTACTGTAGTACTGAGTAATGTCTAGTTTGCTGTGTTACACCTGTCAGTTCATATGTATTACTGTAGTACTGAGTAATATCTAGTTTGCTGTGCTATACCTGTCAGTTCATATGTATTACTGTAGTACTGAGTAATGTGGGAATTTCTGTGTTGTGTGTCTGTTAGTTCATACACATTAACTGTAGTACTGAATAATGTCTAGTTTGCTGTGTTACACCTGTCAGTTCATATGTATTACTGTAGTACTGAGTAATGTCTAGTTTGCTGTGTTACACCTGTCAGTTCATATGTATTACTGTAGTACTGAGTAATGTCTAGTTTGCTGTGTTACACCTGTCAGTTCATATGTATTACTGTAGTACTGAGTAATGTCTAGTTTGCTGTGCTATACCTGTCAGTTCATATGTATTACTGTAGTACTGAGTAATGTCTAGTTTGCTGTGTTACACCTGTCAGTTCATATGTATTACTGTAGTACTGAGTAACGTGGGAATTTATGTGTTGTGTGTCTGTTAGTTCATACACATTAACTGTAGCACTGAGTAATGTCTGACTGTTATTTGTCTGTAGATTTGTTTCACTGTGGTACCTGCACCAGCTGAGAAAAAAAAATAATTCTCTATCTTATTATGATAAACTATGTGGACTCAGACGCTCCGCACCTTAACCGGTATGGGACCTGGGCGGTTTTTGATGTGTCATCCTGCCACAGTATCGAACCCCTGGCTGAGCAGCACTGCCTCTTCAGGTGATTACATCACAGGCCTGTACATGATGACGCTGCTTAACGCCAGCAGACTTAAGTCTCTATTAGCCGTGTGTGCTGCCGCAGCCAGCGGGGATCAGCAGCAGCCCGCAGCCAGCCAGCCAGCCAGCCCGCAGCCATGTTTACATGAACCTGCTGCGCGTCGCCACGACCTGGTCCTGCCTCCAGTCTACACACATCACAACACACCTGAAACAAAAGCCATTTCACTCGGACCGTGGGGAGAAACCCCGCTGGGATGTAACACGAAATACACTGCTGTGTCTCGTCGGGAAACAACGACCAACCTTTGAAAAGATAGTCGTACTCGTCTTCCCTGTTCGTCATGGTGTCTTCTGCTGGGACCCTTCTTCTTCACCACGGACGAGGCTCCGGCGGTCCGCCGCTGGGCTTCAGTCTTCGGGGACACCGAATACAACTTGTGGCGTCTTCCGTCTTTGTTCCGCTCCCGCGGAGGACAGTCGCTTCTCCCCGTGTGAGTCCGGCTTGTGGTGTGAAGAGTGTGACCGCTGCCCTTCTCTGTCGTGCGTAACACCCCCTCCAAGTTACTGAGCCGTCCTCACTCACAAAGTTTCTCCTCTTCTTCCTCTTCTTCTTCTTCTTCCTCTTCTTCTTCTTCTTCGCCCGCCGTCATTTGTCATTTCCGAACGACGCAGCGTCGGCTCTGTAAGTCCCGCCTCTTTGTAATCTCTCATTGGTTTACAGACGACGCGCACCTGTCGCTGCGGCGGCTGTGATTGGTCCGCTTTGCCGTCGTTCCCGGCTGGACCGCGCGTCGTTGTCAGAGCTGACGTCAGCAGTCTGAGGCCACCACAGGTGTGTCGTGGATAGTCCAGCCCTGCCGCGGTTTTTTTTCTCCTCCATTTTTCTCCCCAATTGTACTTGGCCAATTACCCAACTCTTACCCACATCCGGCTTCCCACCCGCAGACACTCCTCACCGCAACACGTGTCACTGCTGCCCGTCCACGCCCACCAGTGATGACGTCACCACGGTCATTCCAAGGTTTCGTTCTGCTGGAGGTCTTAGTTTCCGGTTCCTGCTCTATTGAGGTCTGCCCGTGTTGTACCTGTGTGAGGTGCTGTGTGTTGTTTCTGTTAGTGCAGTCGGATCCTCTGTGTCAAGTCTCTGTTGGGTCGCACGTCTTAACTCAAGTACAATGTAATGTCTGACTGTACTGTGTCTGTCGATTCTTATCGTTACGGCACTCGTACCGTCGTTACGGCAATCGTACCAAGTCAAAAGAATAATTTGTCAGAAGTGAATCTGAGGCGTCCACAGGTGTTTCGTGGATAGTCCAGCCCTGCCGGTTTCCTTGTGAGTTACAGAATCACAATGACCTCACCGCAACGCGTGTCACTGCTGCCTGTCCATGCCCACCGGTGATGACGTCACCGGAGTCACTCCTACATTCCTTTTGTTGGGGTCTCGGTTTCCGGTTCCTGCTCTATTGAGGTCTACAATAGACCTCTCAAGATCTGTCTGTTTTTAAAACATGTCAACAGTTGCGAGCCTACTACACAGTTTCTGTTTGAATGTGTACTAAAACCTCGGCGGAAGTCCGTTTTGTGTGGGAATACCCGTGCGCGAATTTACGAATCCTACTATGGCTGCTGGGATAGGCTGCAGCCCCCCCCCCGCGACCCCGGCAGCGGGATAAGCGGGTTGGATGATGGATGGATGGGACACTTAGGCTGTTTCCCCACAGCTCTTTGTTGTAATACGTTTCCCTGATCGCGGACAGACAAATGGAAGCAAAACAACACAAAAGCACAAAAAGCCTCGTGATGGGTTTCGCCAGGGAACGCGGTGGAAATAAAGCGCGCTGCTGAAGAGAATGGGCACCACCTCAGGCCACACACCACGGAGCATGTGAATGAAGTGTGTACATAACTTCAAAGTAAAAGCTCCCCTGCTTGTGTCTGATCACGTTTTCTCTTTCAAGATGACGCTTGATCAAACAAACTTGGGGGGGGGGCTAAAAAGCCCAGAGTAGAAGACAAGGCATCTAGTGTTTTCCTTGCTCATTTACAGCTGATGACACGTGGTGGACGTGCAGTCAGTGCATGTGTGGGACACTTTACATAATTGATGACTCCCCTCTCTCCTGCAACTCGTGTTCCCCAAACGGGTCATTTCCCAGACATGCCCAAATCAAATCAATGTTATTTGTATAGCCCAGTATCACAAATTACAAATGTGCCTCAGAGGGCTTAACAGCAACACAACATCCTGTCCTTAGACCCTCTCATGGGATGAGGAACAACTCCCTAAAAAACCCTTTAACAGGGAGAACCACTAGGAAGAGACCTCAGGGAGAGCACCAGAGGAGGAGCTCTCTCCCAAGACGGACAGCGTGCAATGGATGTTGTGTTCACGCAGTTTACACAATACAACATTGAAAGAGGATAACAGAATTATAATGGACATCACATTTATGAAGAACATGATGCACAGGATGCCGAGCAGTGTCCACGTGCCCAGAGGTCGCACAACTTACTTTACAGTCTTTCTTCAACTAGCACTTCCAGAAGTGTGCACACCTGCACGACATGTAGTATTTGTGATGTTCTGAACTGGAATAAATATTCATTTCATTAGCTCCTTCTAGTTTTTGCACCAGAAACTTGTTCTCTTTACTTTCCTTTTCTTACTGTGGTCACAAGGGGTTTTGTTTGTTGGTTTGTTTGTTTGTTTGTTTTTTTGTGGATTCCTTACCTTTTTCTGGGAAAAAAACCCAAAAACAATTCATACCTAATCAACTTGGATGATTTTCACTTTCCTAATAGAAATTGATTTATTTATTTTCAGAAAATGTAAAGACTCTATGAAATAAGGCGACAGGCCATGCCTGTCTGAGACGGCATGCAGCGCTTGACCTGTGGCCCCGTCCACAGCATCGCTGGCTGTGTCAGCAGTCCTGACAAGACCATACTGGATCGGTCAAGGCCCGGGTTAACAACAGCCACCATGGGCGCCCCCCCCCCTTTTCTTTTTTAATTGAGAAATATTTTCTTAACATTTCAATTTGACAAAAAGTAGACCAGAAAGAAGACCAGGGTGATTATTTCCATGCCAGAAATATGCAAACAAAATAAAACATCAAACAAATAAAAACTACATATGGACCCACGCAAGAGGTTTACTCAGTGGGGTACATCCTGAGGAGTCTGCACACATGGATAGTTCTGCTTCATGTCTTATTACCGGTTTTTAAATGTAGTAGAGTGCAAAAGGTGACCCCTGAAAAACAGGGAAGAAGAAGCAGAAGAAGAAGAAGACGAAGGAGAAGGAGAAGAAGAAGAAACGGAATCCTTCCTTTGATTAATCAATAATAATAGGAGAGATGCTGGGTATATTGGGAGAAGGATGCTGAATATGGAGCTGCCAGGGAAGAGGAGAAGAGGAAGGCCAAAGAGGAGGTTTATGGAGGTGGTGAGGGAGGACATGCAGGTGGCTGGTGTGACAGAGGAAGATGCAGAGGACAGGAAGAGATGGAGACGGATGATCCGCTGTGGCGCCCGGTGCCACAGTAGTAGCAGTAGTAGTAGTAGTAGTAGTAGTAGTAGTAGTGGTAGTAGTAGTAGTAGTAGTAGTAGTAGTAGTAGTGGTAGT
>JAJHIY020000960.1:1562500-1582500 GCA_022114975.2 Lampris megalopsis
CATGGGTGGGCGATGCGTGGCAAGGTCACGCGCTCATGGACGCTTGGTACACACCTGTGCCGCAGCACAGGCTCGCCCAGCACAGGCTCGCCCAGCACAGGCTCGCCGCAGCCACAGGCTCGCCCAGCCACAGGCTCGCCCAGCACAGGCTCGCCCAGCACAGGCTCGCCCAGCCACAGGCTCACCCAGCCACAGGCTCGCCCAGCACAGGCTCGCCCAGCACAGGCTCGCCCAGCCACAGGCTCGCCCAGCCACAGGCTCGCCCAGCCACAGGCTCGCCCAGCACAGGCTCGCCCAGCACAGGCTCGCCCAGCCACAGGCTCGCCCAGCCACAGGCTCGCCCAGCACAGGTGTGCCGCAGCACAGGCTCGCCCAGCCACAGGCTCGCCCAGCACAGGCTCGCCCCAGCACAGGCTCGCCCAGCCACAGGCTCGCCGCAGCACAGGCTCGCCCAGCCACAGGCTCGCCCAGCCACAGGCTCGCCGCAGCACAGGCTCGCCGCAGCCACAGGCTCGCCGCAGCACAGGCTCGCCACAGCACAGGCTCGCCGCAGCACAGGCTCGCCCAGCACAGGTGTGCCGCAGCACAGGCTCGCCCAGCCACAGGCTCGCCCAGCACAGGCTCGCCCCAGCACAGGCTCGCCCAGCCACAGGCTCGCCCAGCACAGGCTCGCCCAGCCACAGGCTCGCCCAGCACAGGCTCGCCCAGCACAGGCTCGCCCAGCACAGGCTCGCCCCAGCACAGGCTCGCCCAGCCACAGGCTCGCCCAGCACAGGCTCGCCCAGCCACAGGCTCGCCCAGCCACAGGCTCGCCCAGCACAGGCTCGCCGCAGCACAGGCTCGCCCAGCACAGGCTCGCCCAGCACAGGCTCGCCCAGCACAGGCTCGCCCAGCCACAGGCTCGCCGCAGCACAGGCTCGCCCAGCCACAGGCTCGCCCAGCACAGGCTCGCCCAGCACAGGCTCGCCCAGCCACAGGCTCGCCCAGCCACAGGCTCGCCCAGCCACAGGCTCGCCCAGCACAGGCTCGCCGCAGCACAGGCTCGCCCAGCCACAGGCTCGCCGCAGCACAGGCTCGCCCAGCCACAGGCTCGCCGCAGCACAGGCTCGCCGCAGCCACAGGCTCGCCGCAGCACAGGCTCGCCACAGCACAGGCTCGCCGCAGCACAGGCTCGCCCAGCACAGGTGTGCCGCAGCACAGGCTCGCCCAGCCACAGGCTCGCCCAGCACAGGCTCGCCCCAGCACAGGCTCGCCCAGCACAGGCTCGCCCAGCACAGGTGTGCCGCAGCACAGGCTCGCCCAGCACAGGCTCGCCCAGCACAGGTGTGCCGCAGCACAGGCTCGCCCAAACGTCATCCGGCCCACATACCACGTGGAATGATGCCACTTGGGCGGTCCACTCCCGTTTGCCAGATCTGGGCCAGAACCAAGCCATAGCAAAGCCGCATGTGCCACATATTTGCCAAAGGTGGCCATATCTGTTTTGTGATATTTGGGCCATATTCACCATTTACCACACGGGCCACTTCAGGGTCACATCCAGTTTGTGAGGGCCAGAAGAAGGCCATCAGCGCCGCATCCCTGCCTGAAGTGGCCCACATCCGGATGCTGTGTGGGTGCAGTCTGGGTGTGAGTGGGAGCAGGGTGTTGATTTGCATGCGTGGATTCAGTCAAGTGCACACAGGCACTATGTCTGCCTATGCCCTGACACAGCTCTGTGAGCCATTATACTTAGTCCCACCTGAGCCTGCTACTCTAGTGCTCTTTTCTTTTTAGTTTGAGTCAGTTTCCTTTTCTCGAAACTATATTTCTATACATATATTGTCCAGTAAACCCATCCTCTGTGCTTTCCTAAACAGCCACTTAAGACGCCTGATCCCATCTGCCTGTGGTCAGCGGGGATGAAGTCCCAGCCTCCTCTGAAGACATGACGCCACGTCGCCGCCAGCGCAGGGCCTTCCCAGGAAGGGGCTGCTGCTGGTCGGCTCTTCCCCAACACACCTTTACAGGGGTTTATTCCGTGACAGCTTTTTCAAGCTCTCTCAAATAAAGAGAGTTGTTTAAAATGTTCTTGCAGGGACAGGAAAAGGTTTGAAGCACACCAGCATTAGTGCCTCCCGGTGGGCGGTTATTCTGCACCAGTACTGTTGATCGGTACAAGTACAGCTGACGGACTAGATCCTGTGTAATACCACCGGCAGAGCATCACGCGCTACTCACATCCAGACCAGAACCAAGACCCTGTGGTGTATCGCTTGAATTGTTGTCCCTGTCAGAGCTCTACCGTCGTTTGTTTACAAAATTCACCATATTATAACCCTCCCTCCTCCACTTTAACCTCCCTCCTCCACATTCCACCCCACCCATGTGTCCCAGCAGCTTTCCAGCCAAACCTGCGCCCTTGCTTCTCGACAGGCAGCGCAAAGGATCCCCATAAAAATGACTTGTTTTAAATGTGGATCTCATCATAAAGTGAAAAACGGTTTAATTTCACCGGTATTTCATTCAGTACAACACACCGAGAGCGCTTTTATTACCTCTCGCCAATATTACCCCCCCCCCCAAAAGGAAGCTTTAAACGGTTTTGCAAGTTTGTGGTAAGTCATGGCAGTCCGAGAAGAAAACAGGACCTACTCCTGAGCGCTTAGAAATCAGTTCTGGTGTTGAAACAAGTCTCAGTGTTCACTACTACTGGGGGGGGGGGGCAGCAGCTCAGGAGGTAGAGTGGCTGTTCAGCAGTGGGGTGTTTGCTGGTTTGACCTCGGGTCCTCCTCACCTTGTGTGGACATGGAGCTGAGCAAGATGCTGAACAGCTAACTGCAGGTTTGCTGTCCTGCATGGCAGCCTCTGCCGGCAGTGGCGGTCCCACATTAACTGCAAGCTGCTGGGAGTGAGAGCTGTAGAGTGGAAAAATGCACTGTATGAAAGTAGTCTGGGGGGGGGGGGGCGTCCGGGTAGCGTAGCGGTCTATTTCGTTGCCTACCAACACAGGGATTGCCTGTTCGAATCCCCATGTTACCTCCGGCTTGGTCAGGCATCTCTACAGACACAATTGGCTGTGTCTGCAGGTGGGAGGCCGGATGTAGGTATGTGTCCTGGTCGCTGCACTAGCGCCTCTTCTGGTAGGTCAGGGCACCTGTTCAGGGGGGAGGGGGAACTGGGGGGAATAGCGTGATCCTCCCACGCGCTACGTCCCCCTGGTGAAACTCTTCACTGTCAGGTGAAAAGAAGCGGCTGGTGACTCCACATGTATGGGAGGAGGCATGTGGTAGTCTGCAGCCCTCCCCGGATCAGCGGGGGGGGGTGGGGGGGTGGAGCAGAGACCAGGATGACTCAGAGATTGGGGTGATTGGTCAAGTATAATTGGGGGAGAAGGGGAAAAAGTAGTGTGTTTACCATTCAGTTAAGCAGCTGGGCCAGTCAGGGGAACAAGCAGAAGCTGCACACACCGGACCGGGACCTGTCAGACCTCGTCTCCCCCATCATCATCATCATCATCATCATCATCATCATCATGGGGGAGATGAAACAAGGTTTGGGATGCCCACTGTATTGAATTGCAAATTATAGATTTGAAAAGGTGTGACAGAATAAAGGACTACAAACAGAGGAGGACCAACAAGTATTTCTTTTGTTCAGTTTTAGCAGAGCACACCAGTACCAAGTCATTTGGGCTGCAGCACACCGAGCAACACCGACATGACGGGCCAGAAACCCTGGCAATAACGGACGCGTTTGAAATAAATGTAGTATTGCCCCGATGTGGGCCCTGAACGTCACCTTTCTGTTGCTCTAGGCGGGTTAAAACAAACACACTGGCATATTTAAACAGTTTACAGTTGTGTATTGCAGGACACACACACACAGACACACAAACACACAGCCCAAAGGTGTTTTCATGTTGTGTTGAAAAACCATGAATGTCATGACAGAAAGCAGCATCAGCAGCACAGCAGTGACAGTCCTGTCAGTGCGCTGCTGGCATCGTGAGCTCTTCGGTTGTGGAATACATATAAAATACATACAAAATACGTATGAAATACGTATAAAATACGTATAGAATACATATAAAATACGTATAGAATACGTATAAAATACGTATAAAATACGTATAGAATACATATAAAATACGTATAAAATACATATAGAATACATATAAAATACGTATAAAATACGTATAAAATACATATAAAATACGTATAAAATACATATAAAATACGTATAAAATACATATAGAATACATATAAAATACGTATAAAATACGTATAAAATACATATAAAATACGTATAAAATACATATAAAATATGTATAAAATACGTATAAAATACATATAAAATACATACAGAATATATATAAAATACGTATAAAATACATATAAAATACATATAGAATATATATATAATACGTATAAAATACATATAAAATATGTATAAAATACATATAGAATATATATAAAATATGTATAAGATACATATAGAATACATATAAAATACGTATAAAATACATATAGAATATGTATAAAATACGTATAAAATACATATAGAATATGTATAAAATACGTATAAAATACATATAAAATACATATAAAACACCCGCTGACAAGCTAAGTTCTAGACACCAGTCCCAAAAGGAAAAGCTCAAAGCTAACATCGGCTTTCTGCGTTTTGTCATCATCCTACGAGCCACACGTGGTGTTCTTCTGACCTGCATTCAGATTACTATCCTAAACTCTAAAAGGAAGGATTACCATCTGGGACTCTCTGACTCTTCCCTCATCGTACGGCATCAGGACCACAGCACCACCCCGTCTGTTTGTTTCTCATATCAGTCATCTTCAAGCGGCACCGCTGCAGCCTGTTCCAGCACCTGCTGCATTGTGGCCTGTTCGTCTGCAGGCTGTAGGACGGGCTTGTGGGGAAGGGTCTTCTCCGTCACGGAGGTGTGCCGTATCAAAGGTTCCTGCAGCAGGGCTTCCTCTCCTCCATGGCGTTGGCTCTGGGGACTTGGCCACCCAGCGACACAGCGCCGATGCAGCCGCGGGTCAGCCGCTTACTGCTCACCTTCCCGTGAATCTCTGAGGGGGAATGAAGATGCAGATGCACACTAAGAGCAGCAGAACAGTCCGAGACCCAGACGGTGGGCAGTTAAACAGGGATACTAACGACCCAGTCTGGCAGGCCTGTGTATTAGCATGAACTTGACGATGCAGTTCAGTATATCGTGATATAGCATGATGTAAACACTGGGACATATTGCACTACTGTGTCGACGTTTTACAAACAGGTCCTATAGAAAACATTTCAATATGAATAAAACCAGAGCTGTTGCAGCCATAGCAGGTTGCCTGCTACAACACTGCATCTGCCACCTGGTGGTCAGAGATAGAAACACAATCACGGTGCCACTACCACATCTCTGTGCGTTACCTTAAGAATCGCTGCGGCGTTTTTGAAAATCACTACAATATTGCAAATGTGATACTCAAGCAGTGGCGTGGCCAGGATAGATGAAGTGCGGGGGGGGGGTCTGGGGACACGCCCTTTTTGGGGGCGCGCCCTTTACTTTGACTTAGAATGCATCTCCCGATATCATGTTTGCCATTGCTGACGTGGAAACTTTGACAATATCTTAACAGTGAGTCCATAAATCAGCGCCCAGAGGCAGCTTTCTGAAGAACACGCTTCACTCTGGCTTAGAAGCCTCTCCTGGTCCGACGTTTGGCAGCGCTAAAATGGAAAATTTGTAACAGATATTCTATAAATCAGCTGATATGATTATCTACCATTGTTTATTTCTCTGCCAACGTAGACTATTATGATACAAATGATTATTTATTATATAAATTACGATACAAATGATTATTTATTATATAAATTACGATACAAATGATTATTTATTATATAAATTATGATACAAATGATTATTTATTATATAAATTATCATACAAATGATTATTTATTATATAAATTACGATACAAATGATTATTTATTATATAAATTACGACACAAATGATTATTTATGATATAAATTACGATACAAATGATTATTTATGATATAAATTACGATACAAATGATTATTTATTATATAAATTATCATACAAATGATTATTTATTATATAAATTACGATACAAATGATTATTTATTATATAAATTACGATACAAATGATTATTTATGATATAAATTACGATACAAATGATTATTTATTATATAAATTACGATACAAATGATTATTTATTATATAAATTATCATACAAATGATTATTTATTATATAAATTACGATACAAATGATTATTTATGATATAAATTATCATACAAATGATTATTTATTATATAAATTACGATACAAATGATTATTTATTATATAAATTACCATACAAATGATTATTTATTATATAAATTATGATACAAATGATTATTTATTATATAAATTACGATACAAATGATTATTTATGATATAAATTACGATACAAATGATTATTTATGATATAAATTACGATACAAATGATTATTTATTATATAAATTATCATACAAATGATTATTTATTATATAAATTACGATACAAATGATTATTTATTATATATAAATTACGATACAAATGATTATTTATGATATAAATTACGATACAAATGATTATTTATTATATAAATTACGATACAAATGATTATTTATTATATAAATTATCATACAAATGATTATTTATTATATAAATTACGATACAAATGATTATTTATTATATAAATTACGATACAAATGATTATTTATTATATAAATTACGATACAAATGATTATTTATTATATAAATTACGATACAAATGATTATTTATTATATAAATTATCATACAAATGATTATTTATTATATAAATTACGATACAAATGATTATTTATTATATAAATTATCATACAAATGATTATTTATTATATAAATTACGATACAAATGATTATTTATTATATAAATTACGATACAAATGATTATTTATTATATAAATTATGATACAAATGATTATTTATTATATAAATTACGATACAAATGATTATTTATGATATAAATTACGATACAAATGATTATTTATGATATAAATTACGATACAAATGATTATTTATTATATAAATTATCATACAAATGATTATTTATTATATAAATTACGATACAAATGATTATTTATTATATAAATTACGATACAAATGATTATTTATGATATAAATTACGATACAAATGATTATTTATTATATAAATTACGATACAAATGATTATTTATTATATAAATTATCATACAAATGATTATTTATTATATAAATTACGATACAAATGATTATTTATTATATAAATTACGATACAAATGATTATTTATTATATAAATTATGATACAAATGATTATTTATTATATAAATTATGATACAAATGATGATATACGCTTTTAAAGAGAAGCAGATTTACAACGCCGTGTTTCTTCTTCTCCTCTCTTTACGTTACACTCAACAGGGCATTCATAAAATTGGTGCCACCTACTGGCACATGCATAGAACACAACAAATGTGTCACGCGGTACTGCGTAAATTGAATGGGGAAGACTATATTAAGATATTGCGGTTTCTACCGACACACAAAGAGGTTAATTTGTCATAGTTTAGATCAATGAAGCACCTCATTACGTGGATTAAAACACGTCATTACGTGGATTAAAACACCTCATTACGTGGATTAAAACACCTCATTACGTGGATTAAAACACCCCATTATGTGGATTAAAACACCTCATTATGTGGATTAAAATCTGAATACCTTCCATTGCTTTCAATGTCTGTGTGATGAAAGCAACCCAATGCTGATATATGACCTCACCACACCACACCACATCACATCACACCACACCACACCACACCACACCACACATCACACCACACCACACCACACCACACCACACCACACATCACACCACACCACACCACACCACATCACACATCACACCACACCACACCACACCACACCACACACCACACCACACCACACATCACACCACACCACACCACACCACACCACACATCACATCACACCACACCACACCACACCACACCACACCACACCACACATCACACCACACCACACCACACCACATCACACCACATCACATCACACCACACCACACCACACCACACCACATCACATCACACCACACCACACCACACCACACCACATCACACCACACCACACCACACCACATCACACCACATCACATCACACCACACCACACAAGGAGCACTTTCGCTATAAATGGCCGTCACGTAATTCACTTACGTAATCTTCTTCCAGCATTTCCCCAAACAGTTCTTACCCTACTCCACCTACGTATACCCCGGCATTTTCTCCTCGGTTTTGAAGGAATTCCGAGGACCATCTTTTGACAAAAGTGGGGGGCCACTGTTGTCAAGGGTGCTGATATTTTCTTGTACCCTTACAGTCTAGTAATATTTCTTTGTCAGTTTGTCCTAGACGTGATCCAGGGCATTTTAAACATGGCGCTCATTTTGAAATAGTATTGTTAAAAAGCGGGTCAGTTCCCTCTGGATCTAATGAATGAACAGCAAGATAAAGCGTGGGGGTTAAAGATGAACGAGTCAGACAACGGTTAACAAGTATTCAAAATTTGTAAAAAAAAAAAAGTTACCTGTAAGAACACTGTTGAACGCTTCTTCGACATTTGTTGAATCTAAAGCTGAGGTTTCCAGAAATAATAGTCCCTTCTTCTCTGCAAAGAGGAAATGAGTAGAGACGAGACATCGTCGTCATCATCATCGTCATCATCATCGTCATCATCATCATCATCATCATTATCTGTGTAAAGTAGGGCTGGGCAGTAATTCAGTGTTACTGTGGGCCATCTTGCAGTGGTATTGCACTGGAATGAAACTTGGATATTGTCAAACCGCGGTACACGATTTGCCCGTCTAAACTGATGATCAGGAGAATCTCAGACCTAACACTTCTTCCAAAAAGACGTCTGAAATATTTAAGGAAGTATTATTTGAAAACTGGAAGTGTTTGATGTTATCCAAAGGACTTGAATCAAGTGCCTCAGTTCGTGCCTTTCTGACTAGACCAAGCTAGTGTGACTGGCTGCTGATGAGACTCAGCATTTATCCTCTAGGAGTCGTTGTCAGAGCTATGGATATGAGTGGCTCTCTGTGTACCGATGTTTGGCCGCGCCCGTCGTTATCGGAGCTATTGACATGCGTGGCTCTCCAGGAGAGCCAAACATCAGATCACAAAGAGCCACTCATATCTATGGCTCTGTTAGCGACGGGCGTTGCTAAACATCGGGACACAAAGAGCCATGGACATCTATAGCTCTGACAACGACTCCTCGAGGATAAATGCTGAGTCTCATCAGCAGCCAGGCAGACTAGCTTGGTCTAGTCAGAAAGGCAGAACTGAGGAGGCCTCTTGGATGAGAGGCGAAACGTCTTCACGGATATACTATACCAAGTCCAGCTGCACTTGATTCAACTCCTTTGGATAACCATGACGACCTGGATGAAGGAGAACATTCACAGACATGTTGGATGTTATACTTTACATTACCAAACACTTCAACGTGATGAACCTCAGCTGGATCCCTAAACACAATGTTTTACATGGAAGCAAAGCAGGTGTCCTGATGGGCAAGTTCCTCATGACAACGTCCTTAGGGGGTCCTGATCAGGACACCTTCCAAACCGCCCAGCACGGCTGTAAAATCACATGGCCTGACTGCCTACCGGTCATGTGACGTGATATTCCATATTGGCACACGTTACAAACTACACATCATGTCTTACTTCATGCTCCACACAACAAGTGTTTTCTGCAGCACAAAAAGCAACACATGTTCATTACCTGCCAAAGAGCAACACATGTTCAATACCTGCCAAAGAGCAACACATGTTCATTACCAGCCAAAGAGCAACACATGATCATTACCTGCCAAAGAGCAACACATGTTCAATACCTGCCAAAGAGCAACACATGTTCAATACCTGCCAAAGAGCAACACATGTTCAATACCTGCCAAAGAGCAACACATGTTCAATACCTGCCAAAGAGCAACACATGTTCATTACCTGCCAAAGAGCAACACATGTTCAATACCTGCCAAAGAGCAACACATGTTCATTACCTGCCAAAAAGCAACACATGTTCATTACCTGCCAAAGAGCAACACATGTTCAATACCTGCCAAAGAGCAACACATGTTCATTACCTGCCAAAGAGCAACACATGTTCAATACCTGCCAAAAAGCAACACATGTTCAATACCTGCCAAAGAGCAACACATGTTCAATACCTGCCAAAGAGCAACACATGTTCATTACCTGCCAAAGAGCAACACATGTTCATTACCTGCCAAAAAGCAACACATGTTCAATACCTGCCAAAAAGCAACACATGTTCATTACCTGCCAAAGAGCAACACATGTTCATTACCTGCCAAAGAGCAACACATGTTCATTACCTGCCAAAAAGCAACACATGTTCAATACCTGCCAAAGAGCAACACATGTTCATTACCTGCCAAAAAGCAACACATGTTCATTACCTGCCAAAGAGCAACACATGTTCAATACCTGCCAAAGAGCAACACATGTTCATTACCTGCCAAAGAGCAACACATGTTCAATACCTGCCAAAGAGCAACACATGTTCATTACCTGCCAAAGAGCAACACATGTTCATTACCTGCCAAAGAGCAACACATGTTCAATACCTGCCAAAAAGCAACACATGTTCAATACCTGCCAAAGAGCAACACATGTTCAATACCTGCCAAAAAGCAACACATGTTCAATACCTGCCAAAGAGCAACACATGTTCAATACCTGCCAAAGAGCAACACATGTTCAATACCTGCCAAAAAGCAACACATGTTCAATACCTGCCAAAAAGCAACACATGTTCATTACCTGCCAAAGAGCAACACATGTTCATTACCTGCCAAAGAGCAACACATGTTCAATACCTGCCAAAGAGCAACACATGTTCATTACCTGCCAAAAAGCAACACATGTTCAATACCTGCCAAAGAGCAACACATGTTCATTACCTGCCAAAAAGCAACACATGTTCATTACCTGCCAAAAAGCAACACATGTTCATTACCTGCCAAAAAGCAACACATGTTCATTACCTGCCAAAAAGCGAGATAATTAACCATCCTCAATGTCTGGTCCCCATTTAGATCTTAATCGTGATTTGCTAATGGTTAGCTGAAACAGGTAAAGCGTGTCCACAGTGGACACTGTGTGTAATGTGGACATCCTGGGACCCACTCGTGGGTTGTCACCCTTAGTTTGAAAAATACCGCTTTTGTTATTTCAATTCCGATGACTGTCATGACAGGTTAGATGTGTACCTGCAAAGTCTTTGGCCTCCTCTGAGGGCACAGACCTCTCTGAAGCCAGGTCGGTCTTGTTTCCCACCAGCATGACCACGATGTGGGGGTCCGCATGATCGCACAACTCCTTCAGCCAGCGCTCCACACTCTCGTAGGTCACATGTTTGGTGATATCGTAGACCAACAGAGCTCCCACAGCCCCTCGGTAGTACCTGCGAACACAAGATGAGTTGTATGTTTGCTGATGTTGTTATCAGTGCCTACTAGTGTGGGCATTACATACATCAAAAATGCAAAGGGCGTCCAGGTGGCGTAGCGGTCTATTCTGTTGCCTTCCAACACGGGGATCGCTGGTTCGAATCCCTGTGTTACCTCCGGCTTGGTTGAGCATCCCAACAGACACAATTGGCCGTGTCTGCGGGTGGGAAGCCGGATGTGGCTATGTGTCCTGGTCACTGCACTAGCGCCTCCTCTGGTCGGTCGGGGAGCCTGTTCAGGGGGGAGGGGGAACTGGGGGGAATAGCGTGATCCTCCCACGTGCTACGTCCCCCTGGTGAAACTCCTCACTATCAGGTGAAAAGAAGCGGCTGGTGACTCCACATGTATGGAAGAAGGCATGTGGTAGTCTGCAGCCCTCCTGGATCAGCAGAGGGGTGGAGCAGAGACCGGGACGGCTCGGGAAGAGCGGGGTCATTGGCGGGATACTCTGTGCATAGCTGTAGTCCACTGACTTCCAGTTTCTACTGCAGCGGTCACACCAGTTTCCGGTTTGTTGGCGTGTGCTGTTGACAGTGGCATATTTTTGGCAATGCCTGCAAGACTTACCACGGATAAATGTCCACCACATGCACACAACCGCCCACACACTTTCACCTGCACCTCCCAGCAACCGGGTGAAAAGGCTCAAGTTGTTCATATCAAGTTACGTCCACTGACGGAAGGACGTAGCTACAACATACCCAGCATGTCTTCTCCACATGTCCACACCATCTCAATCTTGTCTCTCTTGCTTTGTCTCCAAACTGTCCGACCTGAGCTGTCCCTCTAATATACTGGTTCCTAATCCTGTCCTTCTTCATCACTCCCAATGAAAATCTTATCATCTTCATCTCTGCCACCTCCAGCTCCACCTCCTGTCTTTTCATCAGTGCCACTGTCTCCAAACCATATAACATAGCTGGTCTCACCACCATCTTGTAACCCTTCCCTTTAACTCTTGCTGGTACCCTTCTGTCACACATCACTCCTGACACTCTTCTCCACCCACTCCACCCTGCCTGCACTGTCTTCTTCACCTCTCTCCTGCACTCCCCGTTACTTTGGACAGTTGACCCCAAGTAGCATTTAAACTCATCCACCTTCGTCACCTCTACTCCTTGCATCCTCACCACTCCACTGTCCTCCCTCTAAACTGAAATATGTCTAAATCACCAGCGTTTGTCAGCAGTCTTGGACCAGTCGATGTTTCTATTTTACCTGTTTTACGCTTCCCTTTTTCCACAGTGTGATTAATTCCAGTTTAATGGGTTTTTAGCTGCTTGTTAGAGCACAAATGAGGAATTCCTGGGGACGAGGGAATTAGCATACTGGAATTACTCAGCAAAGTAATTACTCAAAAGTCAGGCTGTCAGAAGAGCTAATCCTGCAGTGGTGCAGCATACACGCACAAGCTGTGCCGCAGAACCTAAACACACATGGACTTGTTGTTTTAAGACACATTTCCACGCCGCTAATGCTCCTCGCTTCATCACAAAAGAACAAATCAAGAGTTTCCTGTGCGAGCAAAGAGCCGCAGAGCCATGAGGGCTCACATGGAGCTTCTGGATGTGAAGAGCCGCAGAGCCACGAGGGCTCACATGGAGCTTCTGGATGTGAAGAGCTGCAGAGCCACGAGGGCTCACATGGAGATTTGGATGTGAAGAGCCGCAGAGCCATGAGGGCTCACATGGAGGTTCTGGATGTGAAGAGCCGCAGAGTCACGAGGGCTCACATGGAGGTTCTGGATGTGAAGAGCCGCAGAGCCATGAGGGCTCACATGGAGCTTCTGGATGTGAAGAGCCGCAGAGTCACGAGGGCTCACATGGAGCTTCTGGATGTGAAGAGCTGCAGAGCCACGAGGGCTCACATGGAGATTTGGATGTGAAGAGCCGCAGAGCCATGAGGGCTCACATGGAGGTTCTGGATGTGAAGAGCCGCAGAGTCACGAGGGCTCACATGGAGGTTCTGGATGTGAAGAGCCGCAGAGCCATGAGGGCTCACATGGAGCTTCTGGATGTGAAGAGCCGCAGAGCCACGAGGGCTCACATGGAGCTTCTGGATGTGAAGAGCTGCAGAGCCACGAGGGCTCACATGGAGATTTGGATGTGAAGAGCCGCAGAGCCATGAGGGCTCACATGGAGGTTCTGGATGTGAAGAGCCGCAGAGTCACGAGGGCTCACATGGAGGTTCTGGATGTGAAGAGCCGCAGAGCCATGAGGGCTCACATGGAGCTTCTGGATGTGAAGAGCCGCAGAGTCACGAGGGCTCACATGGAGCTTCTGGATGTGAAGAGCTGCAGAGCCACGAGGGCTCACATGGAGATTTGGATGTGAAGAGCCGCAGAGCCATGAGGGCTCACATGGAGGTTCTGGATGTGAAGAGCCGCAGAGTCACGAGGGCTCACATGGAGGTTCTGGATGTGAAGAGCCGCAGAGCCATGAGGGCTCACATGGAGCTTCTGGATGTGAAGAGCCGCAGAGCCACGAGGGCTCACATGGAGCTTCTGGATGTGAAGAGCTGCAGAGCCACGAGGGCTCACATGGAGATTTGGATGTGAAGAGCCGCAGAGCCATGAGGGCTCACATGGAGGTTCTGGATGTGAAGAGCCGCAGAGTCACGAGGGCTCACATGGAGGTTCTGGATGTGAAGAGCCGCAGAGCCATGAGGGCTCACATGGAGCTTCTGGATGTGAAGAGCCGCAGAGTCACGAGGGCTCACATGGAGCTTCTGGATGTGAAGAGCTGCAGAGCCACGAGGGCTCACATGGAGATTTGGATGTGAAGAGCCGCAGAGCCATGAGGGCTCACATGGAGGTTCTGGATGTGAAGAGCCGCAGAGTCACGAGGGCTCACATGGAGGTTCTGGATGTGAAGAGCCGCAGAGTCACGAGGGCTCACATGGAGCTTCTGGATGTGAAAAGCCGCAGAGTCACGAGGGCTCACATGGAGGTTCTGGATGTGAAGAGCCGCAGAGCCATGAGGGCTCACATGGAGCTTCTGGATGTGAAGAGCCGCAGAGCCACGAGGGCTCACATGGAGGTTCTGGATGTGAAGAGCTGCAGAGCCACGAGGGCTCACATGGAGATTTGGATGTGAAGAGCCGCAGAGCCATGAGGGCTCACATGGAGGTTCTGGATGTGAAGAGCCGCAGAGTCACGAGGGCTCACATGGAGGTTCTGGATGTGAAGAGCCGCAGAGTCACGAGGGCTCACATGGAGGTTCTGGGTGTGAAGAGCCGCAGAGTCACGAGGGCTCACATGGAGGTTCTGGATGTGAAGAGCCGCAGAGTCACGAGGGCTCACATGGAGGTTCTGGATGTGAAGAGCCGCAGAGTCACGAGGGCTCACATGGAGGTTCTGGATGTGAAGAGCTGCAGAGTCACGAGGGCTCACATGGAGGTTCTGGATGTGAAGAGCCGCAGAGTCACGAGGGCTCACATGGAGGTTCTGGATGTGAAGAGCCGCAGAGCCACGAGGGCTCACATGGAGGTTCTGGATGTGAAGAGCCGCAGAGTCACGAGGGCTCACATGGAGGTTCTGGATGTGAAGAGCTTCAGAGCCACGAGGGCTCACATGGAGCTTCTGGATGTGCCCAGCTGGGCCTTCGCACCACAGTGTGTCAGACAGAAGCCGGCTGGAGTACAGAAGCTGCTAGCTGACGTGGGAGGAGAGTGAAGATCAGCGCCTGTCTTTACGTGGTGTGTTGGCTGATGAAAGTGTTACCTAACACACCCACACTGAGGCTGCTTAACAACAATGGGGCAACAAAACAAGGATCACAATGTCAACGAAGAGATGGTCTCTGCCTCATTTTAGCTCTCAAGTTAACCTATCGATTATGAAACAACACACCAGACATGTGTGTTCCTTTTCTAGTCACAGGAGGACCAACACATATGGGTGTCACATGTTCTTTTACTACAGAGCACGTTATGATGCAAACTGTTGTTCACACGTCGTGACATTGTGCAACGCTATTAAGTGTGGTGTGTGTGACTCTGCTCTTGTGTATGTGCAGATGAACTGGACGCAATGACAACACATTACAGCAATGATCTTCTGTGTGTGTGTGTGTGTGTGTGTGGATGAGGTGGACACAGTGAGAGCGAGCATGGCAGTAACGGCCTGGCAAGGCTGCGAGGGTCTTCGGTACTCACGCAGACGTGATGGCACGGTACCGCTCCAGACCGGCCGTGTCCCAGATCTGGGCCTTGATGGCGAAGCCCTGCAGCTGCACCGTGCGGGTGCTGAACTCCACGCCGATGGTGGTGTGGCTCTTGTGGTCAAACTCCCCCTTGGTGAAACGGGACAGCAGGTTGCTTTTTCCGACACCAGACTCTCCTATCAGAACCACTGGAAAGTTCAGACGCACGAGAGAAAGGGAGCATTGTAAATGAATGGAAATGGAAAATATTACCATTGCATTAATCACATAGAGCTTTGAAATACAGCGATATATCACAATATTTCCTCACAGCCAGGCATGCCATGTTTAAGAATCCAGCTGTGGGTCATCCCACTGAGCTGTGTGGTAAGGGATGATACCAAACCACAACTAGTACAATATCAGTACAGTACCAGTAAAGTATTGGTACAGTATTAGTACAGAATCATACAGTATTGGTACAGTATCAGTAAAGTATTGGTACAGTATTAGTACCGTATTAGTACAGTATTGGTGCAGTAGCAGTACAGTATTGTGGTAGAGGTTCAGTGCAGTATCAATACAGTATTAGTACAGTATTGGTGCAGTATCAGTATAGTACTGGTAGAGTATTGGTACAGTATCGGTACAGTATTAGTACAGTATCGGTGGTAGAGTGTTAGTACAGTATCAGTACAGTACTGGTACAGTAACAGTACAGTATCGGTACAGTATCCGTACAGTATTGGTACAGTACCAGTACAGTATTGGTACAATATCAGTACAGTACTGGTACAGTATCAATACAGTATTGGTACAGTACCAGTACAGTATCAGTACAGTACTGGTACAGTATTGGTACAGTACCAGTACAGTACCAGTACAGTATTGGTACAGTATTAGTATAGTATCAGTACAGTATTGGTACAGTACCAGTACGGTATCTGTACAGTACCAGTACAGTATCGGTACAGTATTAGTACAGTATCGGTACAGTACCAGTACAGTATTGGTACAGTATTGGTACAGTATCAGTACAGTATCAGTACAGTATTGGTACAGTACCAGTACGGTATCTGTACAGTATCAGTACAGTACTGGTACAGTATCACTACAGTGTCGGTACAGTATTGGTACAGTATCAGTACAGTATCGGTACAGTATTGGTACAGTACCAGTACAGTATCAGTACAGTATTGGTACAGTATCAGTGCAGTATCGGTACAGTACTGGTACAGTATTAGTACAGTATCGGTACAGTATTAGTACAGTATTGGTACAGTATCAATACAGTATCGGTACAGTATTAGTACAGTATCAGTACAGTATCGGTACAGGCTGTGGCTCATGATGTCGTTATGTCACATTAATGTACTTGCTTATCACGACAGCGGCAGCACGCCTGGCAGACTGCTGGCTTATTATCAAAGCTGAACTGTACTGGGGACACATGGACAGGACTTCCTGTGCTGCTCGTGTTTCTATAACGACGGCTCCCGGGAGACCAAAGAAAAACCACAACAAAAATAAACAAAACAAACAGTGTGGACCATTACAAGGATTCTTTGGCTCTCTTGGTTTGACGGTGGATGATTATATCCCTCAGTCTCCTCATTTTCACTGAAATGTCTGCTCGGCACCGAAGCCACTTGGCACACCGGGGAGAGAAAAGCCTTCAGAAGAGTTCCCCTCAGGAACACCAAGTCAGACTTCCTGCTTCTGGTTCATCAGCTCGCCGGAGAAGAAGAGTTCCCCTCAGGAACACCAAGTCAGACTTCCTGCTTCTGGTTCATCAGCTCGCCGGAGAAGAAGAGTTCCCCTCAGGAACACCAAGTCAGACTTCCTGCTTCTGGTTCATCAGCTCGCCGGAGAAGAAGAGTTCCCCTCAGGAACGCCAAGTCAGACTTCCTGCTTCTGGTTCATCAGCTCGCCGGAGAAGAAGAGTTCCCCTCAGGAACGCCAAGTCAGACTTCCTGCTTCTGGTTCATCAGCTCGCCGGAGAAGAAGAGTTCCCCTCAGGAACGCCAAGTTAGACTTCCTGCTTCTGGTTCATCAGCTCGCCGGAGAAGAAGAGTTCCCCTCAGGAACGCCAAGTCAGACTTCCTGCTTCTGGTTCATCAGCTCGCCGGAGAAGAAGAGTTCCCCTCAGGAACGCCAAGTCAGACTTCCTGCTTCTGGTTCATCAGCTCGCCGGAGAAGAAGAGTTCCCCTCAGGAACGCCAAGTCAGACTTCCTGCTTCTGGTTCATCAGCTCGCCGGAGAAGAAGAGTTCCCCTCAGGAACGCCAAGTCAGACTTCCTGCTTCTGGTTCATCAGCTCGCCGGAGAAGAAGAGTTCCCCTCAGGAACACCAAGTCAGACTTCCTGCTTCTGGTTCATCAGCTCGCCGGAGAAGAAGAGTTCCCCTCAGGAACACCAAGTTACTGAGTCACTGACACAGTGAAAACATCACTAGACAGTATTTGATAGCTACATATCACTCACCCTTAGCTCAGGACACACACACACTATGTCACATTCATTCCCTAGCCCTCAACCCTAACCTTAACCATGATAACTACATGCCTAACCTTAACCCTTACCTTAACCATCATAACTACATGCCTGCCTTAAACCTTACCCTAACCTTAACCATCATAACTACATGCCTAACCTTAACCCTTACCCTAACCATCATAACTACATGCCTAACCTTAACCCTTACCCTAACCTTAACCATCATAACTACATGCCTAACATTAACCCTTATCCTTACCTTAACCATCATAACTACATGCCTAACCTTAACCCTTACCCTTACCTTAACCATCATAACTACATGCCTAACCTTAACCCTTACCCTTACCTTAACCATCATAACTACATGCCTAACCTTAACCCTTACCCTAACCATCATAACTACATGCCTAACCTTAACCCTTACCCTAACCTTAACCATCATAACTAGATGCCTAAAATTAACCCTTACCCTTACCTTAACCATCATAACTACATGCCTAACATTAACCCTTACCATTACCTTAACCATCATAACTACATGCCTAACCTTAACCCTTACCCTTACCTTAGCCCTTACCATAACCTTAACCCTTACCCTAACCTTAGCCCTTACCATAACCTTAACCCTTACCCTAACCTTTACCATAACCGTAACCTTAACCCTTACCATAACCTTAACCATCATAACTACATGCCAAAATCTTTGCCAAATCAAATATGCGGATCATAAATAAGATTTCCATACCGGATCAGTCGAGGCCCGGGTTACCAGCGACCGCCACCGGTACTGTTAACCAGCAGGGTGCCGGTGGAAACTATGCAACTGTTGGGTGAAGGAGAAGGAGAGGGGGAAGGCATGTCCAGAGGCAGCTAGAGAGGAGGAAGGGTAGGCGTGTGAAGGTGAGAGTTGGAACTTTGAATGTTGGCACTATGACTGGTAAAGGGAGAGAGCTGGCTGATACGATGGAAAGAAGAAAGGTAGGTATACTGTGTGTGAAAGAGACCAGGTGGAAGGGGAGTACGGCCAGGAGTATCAGAGGTGGGTTCAAACTCTTCTACCATGGTGCGGATGGGGGGAGTAATGGGGTAGGGGTAATTCTGAAGGAAGAGTATGTCAAGAGTGTGCTGGAGGTAAAGAGAGTGTCAGACAGAGTGATGAGTATGAAGATGGAAATCGAAGGTGTATTGATGAATGTTATCAGCGCATATGTCCTGCAAGTTGGGTGTGAGATGGACGAGAAAGAAGAATTCTGGAGTGAGTTGGATGACGTGGTGGAGAGGGTACCCAAGGAGGAGAGAGTGGTGATTGGAGCGGACTTCAATGGACATGTTGGTGAAGGGAACAGAGGTGATGAGGAGGTCATGGGAAGGTATGGAGTCAAGGAGAGAAATGTGGAAGGACAGATGGTGGTGGATTTTGTGAAAAGGATGGAAATGGCTGTGGTGAATACATATTTCAAGAAGAGGGAGGAACACAAAGTGACGTACAAGAGTGGAGGAAAGTGGAGAGAATGTAGGGGAGAATGTAGCTAGGGAGCATCGGATGGTGGTCTGTAGGATGACTTTGGAGACCAAGAAGAGGAAGCGAGTGAAGACATAGCTGAAGATCAAATGGTGGAAGTTGAAGAAGGAAGACTGTTGTGTGGAGTTCAGGCAGGAGGTAAGACAGGCACTGGGTGGTAGTGAAGAGTTGCCAGATGGCTGGGCAACCACTGCAGAAGTAGTGAG
>JAJHIY020000960.1:1587500-1597500 GCA_022114975.2 Lampris megalopsis
ATGACCGTCACTACGGTCTAACACAAGTCTTTTTGTAGGATATCAATGCTGCGGCTTACGGTGCTGAATCACACAGGAGACCTCATAACACCAAACAGTAAGCAGCTGCATTCTCCAGGGAACATGTGCAGCCATCTTGCAGGTCGTTTCTGAACATTGGTGTTACAGACGGTGGAGGTTCTTGCTGGGGCATCTGGCCATCGACTTGTACTCTACCTCAGATGCCCTCTCTACCCTGCGTCCCTTCACCTTCCTCTTGCACATCATGTTAAGAGACACGCAACCACCATGCGACATGATGACGCCATCCTTCCATGTGCTCCTCTGCCTCGACAGTGAAGGCGTGGAATGAGTGGTTTGTTTGGGGAGGTTTTGTGCCATGGTGAGAAATGTGTCATGTGAAAGAGGTGGACACCTCAACTGCTCTTGAGATAACATTGATTGACGAGACACAAATAGTTAGGAATAAGTAGTTGGCCAAAACATGAACTGAATCACTTTTGTAAAATGCATGAAGAGTGACATTCTGCAAAGTCCTCTGCATTTCTTGTGAGAGGTCCACACATTCTTCAGGACCAAGTGGCACGCAAGCAAGCTGTGTTGACACGGTGGCAATTATCTACTGTTTTAGTCTGTTGACAGACTCAAACCTGTTAGTACTACTACTCCCTAACTGATAGTACTACTACTCCCTAACTGATAGTACTACTCTGTTAGTACTACTCCCTAGTTGACAGTACTACTCCCTATCTGTTAGTACTACTCCCTATCTGTTAGTACTACTCCCTAGTTGACAGTACTACTCCATATCTGTTAGTACTACTCCCTAGGTGATAGTACTACTCCCTAGTTGATAGTACTACTCCCTATCTGTTAGTACTACTCCATATCTGTTAGTACTACTCCCTATCTGTTAGTACTACTCCCTAGTTGACAGTACTACTCCATATCTGTTAGTACTACTCCCTAGGTGATAGTACTACTCCCTAGGTGATAGTACTACTCCCTATCTGTTAGTACTACTCCATATCTGTTAGTACTACTCCCTATCTGTTAGTACTACTCCCTAGCTCATAGCATAAACAACTAATCAGCAATGAAACTTGAAACGTCTCTCCTCGTTTGAAACAAATCTATGTGTAACTTGATGCAAAACATGAATAAATAAGGTGCTCACCTTTAAAGACAAAGTTGTAGGCCTCATCTGACCCCATCTTCCACCCTCTGAATGTTTGACTCCCACTCCCACCAAGGCGCTGCTCCCTACTGCAGTCTGCTGCTCCAGTGTTCGCAGGCTGGGCAGAAGATATGAGAGGACACTGACTCACGACAAGTCTGCAAACTCTCCCGACTCACCAGACTTCAGGAACGACACACGGCTGCAAAAGCCTTTTTAAAAGTAGAAGTAAAGCCAAGCTGCAGTCTGTCCTTCCCTGCCTCCTGCCATCTGGAGTGAGAACAAGCTGGCTTGTTTGAACTAGGCTCACTTGGCGTAGCCAGGTAGCTCTGTTGAAAAGGTGGGGGGGCGGGGCAAGGACGCGTTTCTCTCTGATAGTTGCAGTGACGAAGCAGGCTAAACACGTGAGGCGACTGGCAGGTGTAGTTGGAGGGAAATGAACGTGGAGCGCCTCCTGCTGGACTGGTCAAACCACTGCCTGCAAAAAGACAGCAGCCCGTCTCCCTTTATGATGATTAAAGGTACAACATGTAAGTTTAGCCGCTTAAACAAGCAATTAGAAAATGAGGCATCCCTTGGAATTGCATGAATATGCTAATTAACGTAGTGATTTTTCTGAAGGAAATGTATTCCCCAGGGTCATGGCCGGATTAATCCACCAGGGGGCCCCGGGGTACGTACATCACATTGCCCCCCCCCGTCAGATAGGCTATGCAAACAATACTAAACATTGTTAAATGTAAAACTAATGCAGAGACTTTGTAGCTTGGGGCCCTGCATCAGTAGAGACTTTGTAGCTTGGGCCCCTGCATCAGTAGAGACTGTAGCTTGGGGCCCTGCATCAGTAGAGACTGTAGCTTGGGCCCCTGCATCAGTAGAGACTGTAGCTTGGGGCCCTGCATCAGTAGAGACTGTAGCTTGGGGCCCCTGCATCAGTAGAGACTTTGTAGCTTGGGGCCCCTGCATCAATAGAGACTGTAGCTTGGGGCCCTGCATCAGTAGAGACTGTAGCTTGGGGCCCCTGCATCAGTAGAGACTGTAGCTTGGGGCCCTGCATCAGTAGAGACTGTAGCTTGGGGCCCTGCATCAGTAGAGACTGTAGCTTGGGGCCCTGCATCAGTAGAGACTGTAGCTTGGGGCCCCTGCATCAGTAGAGACTTTGTAGCTTGGGGCCCTGCATCAGTAGAGACTGTAGCTTGGGGCCCTGCATCAGTAGAGACTGTAGCTTGGGGCCCTGCATCAGTAGAGACTGTAGCTTGGGGCCCCTGCATCAGTAGAGACTGTAGCTTGGGGCCCTGCATCAGTAGAGACTTTGTAGCTTGGGGCCCCTGCATCAGTAGAGACTGTAGCTTGGGGCCCCTGCATCAGTAGAGACTTTGTAGCTTGGGGCCCCTGCATCAATAGAGACTGTAGCTTGGGGCCCTGCATCAGTAGAGACTGTAGCTTGGGGCCCCTGCATCAGTAGAGACTGTAGCTTGGGGCCCTGCATCAGTAGAGACTGTAGCTTGGGGCCCTGCATCAGTAGAGACTGTAGCTTGGGGCCCTGCATCAGTAGAGACTGTAGCTTGGGGCCCCTGCATCAGTAGAGACTTTGTAGCTTGGGGCCCTGCATCAGTAGAGACTGTAGCTTGGGGCCCTGCATCAGTAGAGACTGTAGCTTGGGGCCCCTGCATCAGTAGAGACTGTAGCTTGGGGCCCTGCATCAGTAGAGACTTTGTAGCTTGGGGCCCTGCATCAGTAGAGACTGTAGCTTGGGGCCCTGCATCAATAGAGACTGTAGCTTGGGGCCCTGCATCAATAGAGACTGTAGCTTGGGGCCCTGCATCAGTAGAGACTGTAGCTTGGGGCCCTGCATCAGTAGAGACTGTAGCTTGGGCCCTGCATCAGTAGAGACTGTAGCTTGGGGCCCTGCATCAGTAGAGACTGTAGCTTGGGGCCCTGCATCAGTAGAGACTGTAGCTTGGGGCCCCTGCATCAGTAGAGACTTTGTAGCTTGGGGCCCTGCATCAGTAGAGACTGTAGCTTGGGGCCCTGCATCAGTAGAGACTTTGTAGCTTGGGGCCCCTGCATCAGTAGAGACTGTAGCTTGGGGCCCCGCATCAATAGAGACTGTAGCTTGGGGCCCCTGCATCAATAGAGACTGTAGCTTGGGGCCCCTGCATCAGTAGTGACTGTAGCTTGGGGCCCTGCATCAATAGAGACTGTAGCTTGGGGCCCTGCATCAGTAGAGACTGTAGCTTGGGGCCCTGCATCAATAGAGACTGTAGCTTGGGGCCCTGCATCAATAGAGACTGTAGCTTGGGGCCCTGCATCAGTAGAGACTGTAGCTTGGGGCCCTGCATCAGTAGAGACTGTAGCTTGGGCCCTGCATCAGTAGAGACTGTAGCTTGGGGCCCTGCATCAGTAGAGACTGTAGCTTGGGGCCCTGCATCAGTAGAGACTGTAGCTTGGGGCCCTGCATCAGTAGAGACTGTAGCTTGGGGCCCTGCATCAGTAGAGACTTTGTAGCTTGGGGCCCCTGCATCAGTAGAGACTGTAGCTTGGGGCCCCGCATCAATAGAGACTGTAGCTTGGGGCCCCTGCATCAATAGAGACTGTAGCTTGGGGCCCCTGCATCAGTAGTGACTGTAGCTTGGGGCCCTGCATCAATAGAGACTGTAGCTTGGGGCCCTGCATCAGTAGAGACTGTAGCTTGGGGCCCCTGCATCAGTAGAGACTGTAGCTTGGGGCCCTGCATCAGTAGTGACTGTAGCTTGGGGCCCTGCATCAGTAGAGACTGTAGCTTGGGGCCCTGCATCAGTAGAGACTGTAGCTTGGGGCCCTGCATCAGTAGAGACTGTAGCTTGGGGCCCCTGCATCAGTAGAGACTTTGTAGCTTGGGGCCCCTGCATCAATAGAGACTGTAGCTTGGGGCCCTGCATCAGTAGAGACTGTAGCTTGGGCCCTGCATCAGTAGAGACTGTAGCTTGGGGCCCTGCATCAGTAGAGACTGTAGCTTGGGGCCCTGCATCAGTAGAGACTGTAGCTTGGGCCCTGCATCAGTAGAGACTGTAGCTTGGGGCCCTGCATCAGTAGAGACTGTAGCTTGGGGCCCTGCATCAGTAGAGACTGTAGCTTGGGCCCTGCATCAGTAGAGACTGTAGCTTGGGGCCCTGCATCAGTAGAGACTGTAGCTTGGGGCCCTGCATCAGTAGAGACTTTGTAGCTTGGGGCCCTGCATCAGTAGAGACTGTAGCTTGGGGCCCCGCATCAATAGAGACTGTAGCTTGGGGCCCCTGCATCAATAGAGACTGTAGCTTGGGGCCCTGCATCACCCTGCATCAATAGAGACTGTAGCTTGGGGCCCTGCATCAGTAGAGACTGTAGCTTGGGGCCCTGCATCAGTAGAGACTGTAGCTTGGGGCCCCTGCATCAGTAGAGACTGTAGCTTGGGGCCCTGCATCAGTAGAGACTGTAGCTTGGGCCCTGCATCAGTAGAGACTGTAGCTTGGGGCCCTGCATCAGTAGAGACTGTAGCTTGGGGCCCTGCATCAGTAGAGACTGTAGCTTGGGGCCCTGCATCAGTAGAGACTGTAGCTTGGGCCCTGCATCAGTAGAGACTGTAGCTTGGGGCCCTGCATCAGTAGAGACTGTAGCTTGGGGCCCTGCATCAGTAGAGACTGTAGCTTGGGCCCTGCATCAGTAGAGACTGTAGCTTGGGGCCCTGCATCAGTAGAGACTGTAGCTTGGGGCCCTGCATCAGTAGAGACTGTAGCTTGGGGCCCTGCATCAGTAGAGACTTTGTAGCTTGGGGCCCTGCATCAGTAGAGACTGTAGCTTGGGGCCCCGCATCAATAGAGACTGTAGCTTGGGGCCCCTGCATCAATAGAGACTGTAGCTTGGGGCCCTGCATCACCCTGTATCAATAGAGACTGTAGCTTGGGGCCCTGCATCAGTAGAGACTGTAGCTTGGGGCCCTGCATCAGTAGAGACTGTAGCTTGGGGCCCCTGCATCAGTAGAGACTGTAGCTTGGGGCCCTGCATCAGTAGAGACTGTAGCTTGGGCCCTGCATCAGTAGAGACTGTAGCTTGGGGCCCTGCATCAGTAGAGACTGTAGCTTGGGGCCCCTGCATCAGTAGAGACTGTAGCTTGGGGCCCTGCATCAGTAGAGACTGTAGCTTGGGCCCTGCATCAGTAGAGACTGTAGCTTGGGGCCCTGCATCAGTAGAGACTGTAGCTTGGGCCCTGCATCAGTAGAGACTGTAGCTTGGGGCCCCTGCATCAATAGAGACTGTAGCTTGGGGCCCTGCATCAGTAGAGACTGTAGCTTGGGGCCCCTGCATCAGTAGTGACTGTAGCTTGGGGCCGGCATCAGTAGAGACTGAAGCTTGGGGCCCCGCATCAGTAGAGACTGTAGCTTGGGGCCCCTGCATCAGTAGTGACTGTAGCTTGGGGCCCCGCATCAGTAGAGACTGAAGCTTGGGGCCCTGCATCAGTAGAGACTGAAGCTTGGGGCCCTGCATCAGTAGAGACTGAAGCTTGGGGCCCTGCATCAGTAGAGACTGAAGCTTGGGGCCCCTGCATCAATGGAGACTAGCTCGGGCCCTGCATCGCGACGCAGGGTTGGAACAAACTTCCCTTGTAGGGTATGATTGGGGATCCCTAATATACGCGAACACAGTACCCCTGACCTTTTGGGGTCCTTCATGGTCCAGGGCCCCGGGGCTTGGGGCCCTGCATCAGTAGAGACTGTAGCTTGGGGCCCTGCATCAGTAGAGACTGTAGCTTGGGGCCCTGCATCAGTAGAGACTGTAGCTTGGGGCCCCTGCATCAGTAGAGACTTTGTAGCTTGGGGCCCCTGCATCAATAGAGACTGTAGCTTGGGGCCCTGCATCAGTAGAGACTGTAGCTTGGGCCCTGCATCAGTAGAGACTGTAGCTTGGGGCCCTGCATCAGTAGAGACTGTAGCTTGGGGCCCCGCATCAATAGAGACTGTAGCTTGGGGCCCCTGCATCAATAGAGACTGTAGCTTGGGCCCTGCATCACCCTGCATCAGTAGAGACTGTAGCTTGGGGCCCTGCATCAGTAGAGACTGTAGCTTGGGGCCCTGCATCAGTAGAGACTGTAGCTTGGGGCCCTGCATCAGTAGAGACTGTAGCTTGGGGCCCTGCATCAGTAGAGACTGTAGCTTGGGGCCCTGCATCAGTAGAGACTGCAGCTTGGGGCCCCTGCATCAGTAGAGACTGTAGCTTGGGGCCCTGCATCAGTAGAGACTGTAGCTTGGGCCCTGCATCAGTAGAGACTGTAGCTTGGGGCCCTGCATCAGTAGAGACTGTAGCTTGGGGCCCCTGCATCAGTAGAGACTGTAGCTTGGGGCCCTGCATCAGTAGAGACTGTAGCTTGGGCCCTGCATCAGTAGAGACTGTAGCTTGGGGCCCTGCATCAGTAGAGACTGTAGCTTGGGGCCCCTGCATCAGTAGAGACTGTAGCTTGGGGCCCCTGCATCAATAGAGACTGTAGCTTGGGGCCCCTGCATCAGTAGTGACTGTAGCTTGGGGCCGGCATCAGTAGAGACTGAAGCTTGGGGCCCCGCATCAGTAGAGACTGTAGCTTGGGGCCCCTGCATCAGTAGTGACTGTAGCTTGGGGCCCCGCATCAGTAGAGACTGAAGCTTGGGGCCCCGCATCAGTAGAGACTGAAGCTTGGGGCCCTGCATCAGTAGAGACTGAAGCTTGGGGCCCTGCATCAGTAGAGACTGAAGCTTGGGGCCCTGCATCAGTAGAGACTGAAGCTTGGGGCCCCTGCATCAATGGAGACTAGCTCGGGCCCTGCATCGCGACGCAGGGTTGGAACAAACTTCCCTTGTAGGGTATGATTGGGGATCCCTAATATACGCGAACACAGTACCCCTGACCTTTTGGGGTCCTTCATGGTCCAGGGCCCCGGGGCACTCGCCCGGCATGGCCGGTCCGTAATCCAGCCTTGCCCACGGTTCCCTACTGGTCTGACTTGACACCCAGCAGTGGGTCCCAGGTGGGAATGTACGCCTTAGCTAGCAGCCAATCACATGTGTTAGTTTGCATGGATCCACATGTGACTGGCTGCTGAGGCATACAGTCCCACCCGGGACCCACCGCTGCGTGTCAAGTCAGACCACAAGGGAACAGTTGTTGCAGGGACATTGCGTTTTTAAAAATATAAAAACAGATGGCTAATATAATATGTTAATCATAGCAATAATCTGATTAGCATATTCATACAGTTCCTGTGGATGTGTTGTTATTATTTGTTTGTTTTAGAAGAGAAACTTCAATATTGTACCTTTGACCCAACATTTTATTTATTTATTTATTTATTTATTGTCCATTTCAGGTATCTACAAGTCTCATTTGGATTACTCAGTGAAAAGAAAAGTATGCGATAATTTTGTATTGAGACAAATAAAAAATAGCTGAGTTAAGGTTTTTGGATGATGTGAATTACTGGCCTTCCACTGTGCAGAAATAACAAAGTAATATAGGAGTGTAGTGGGACTATGATGAGAGGTCATTACTGAGCTGTATGTAACTAAAGTTGTAATATAGTAATATAGGAGTGTAGTGGGACTATGATGAGAGGTCATTACTGAGCTGTATGTAACTAAAGTTGTAATATAGTAATATAGGAGTGTAGTGGGACTATGATGAGAGGTCATTACTGAGCTGTATGTAACTAAAGTTGTAATATAGTAATATAGGAGTGTAGTGGGACTATGACGAGAGGTCATTACTGAGCTGTATGTAACTAAAGTTGTAATATAGTAATATAGGAGTGTAGTGGGACTATGATGAGAGGTCATTACTGAGCTGTATGTTACTAAAGTTGTAATATAGTAATATAGGAGTGTAGTGGGACTATGACGAGAGGTCATTACTGAGCTGTATGTAACTAAAGTTGTAATATAGTAATATAGGAGTGTAGTGGGGCTATGACGAGAGGTCATTACTGAGCTGCATGTTACTAAAGTTGTAATATAGTAATATAGGAGTGTAGTGGGGCTATGACGAGAGGTCATTACTGAGCTGTATGTAACTAAAGTTGTAATATAGTAATATAGGAGTGTAGTGGGACTATGATGAGAGGTCATTACTGAGCTGTATGTTACTAAAGTTGTAATATAGTAATATAGGAGTGTAGTGGGACTATGACGAGAGGTCATTACTGAGCTGTATGTAACTAAAGTTGTAATATAGTAATATAGGAGTGTAGTGGGGCTATGACGAGAGGTCATTACTGAGCTGTATGTAACTAGAGTTGTAATATAGTAATATAGGAGTGTAGTGGGACTATGACGAGAGGTCATTACTGAGCTGTATGTAACTACAGTTGTAATATAGTAATATAGGAGTGTAGTGGGGCTATGACGAGAGGTCATTACTGAGCTGTATGTAACTAAAGTTGTAATATAGTAATATAGGAGTGTAGTGGGACTATGATGAGAGGTCATTACTGAGCTGTATGTAACTAAAGTTGTAATATAGTAATATAGGAGTGTAGTGGGGCTATGACGAGAGGTCATTACTGAGCTGTATGTAACTAAAGTTGTAATATAGTAATATAGGAGTGTAGTGGGGCTATGACGAGAGGTCATTACTGAGCTGTATGTAACTAAAGTTGTAATATAGTAATATAGGAGTGTAGTGGGACTATGATGAGAGGTCATTACTGAGCTGTATGTAACTAAAGTTGTAATATAGTAATATAGGAGTGTAGTGGGGCTATGACGAGAGGTCATTACTGAACTGTATGTTACTAAAGTTGTAATATAGTAATATAGGAGTGTAGTGGGGCTATGACGAGAGGTCATTACTGAGCTGTATGTAACTAAAGTTGTAATATAGTAATATAGGAGTGTAGTGGGGCTATGACGAGAGGTCATTACTGAGCTGTATATAACTAAAGTTGTAATATAGTAATATAGGAGTGTAGTGGGACTATGATGAGAGGTCATTACTGAGCTGTATGTAACTAAAGTTGTAATATAGTAATATAGGAGTGTAGTGGGACTATGACGAGAGGTCATTACTGAGCTGTATGTAACTACAGTTGTAATATAGTAATATAGGAGTGTAGTGGGACTATGACGAGAGGTCATTACTGAGCTGTATGTAACTAAAGTTGTAATATAGTAATATAGGAGTGTAGTGGGACTATGATGAGAGGTCATTACTGAGCTGTATGTAACTAAAGTTGTAATATAGTAATATAGGAGTGTAGTGGGGCTATGACGAGAGGTCATTACTGAGCTGTATGTAACTAAAGTTGTAATATAGTAATATAGGAGTGTAGTGGGGCTATGACGAGAGGTCATTACTGAGCTGTATGTAACTAAAGTTGTAATATAATAATATAGGAGTGTAGTGGGACTATGATGAGAGGTCATTACTGAGCTGTATGTAACTAAAGTTGTAATATAGTAATATAGGAGTGTAGTGGGACTATGATGAGAGGTCATTACTGAACTGTATGTTACTAAAGTTGTAATATAGTAATATAGGAGTGTAGTGGGGCTATGACGAGAGGTCATTACTGAGCTGTATGTTACTAAAGTTGTAATATAGTAATATAGGAGTGTAGTGGGGCTATGACGAGAGGTCATTACTGAGCTGTATGTAACTAAAGTTGTAATATAGTAATATAGGAGTGTAGTGGGACTATGATGAGAGGTCATTACTGAGCTGTATGTAACTAAAGTTGTAATATAGTAATATAGGAGTGTAGTGGGACTATGATGAGAGGTCATTACTGAGCTGTAGGTTAGTAAAGTTGTAATATAGTAATATAGGATTGTAGTGGGACTATGA
>JAJHIY020000960.1:1602500-1772500 GCA_022114975.2 Lampris megalopsis
CCCGGTCCTCCCATCCATCCACAGCCTCCCCCCTCCCTTGTCCTCCCATCCATCCACAGCCTCTCACCTCCCTTGTTCTCCCGTCCATCCACAGCCTCTCCCCTCCCTTGTTCTCCCATCCATCCACAGCCTCTCCCCTCCCTGGTCCTCCCATCCATCCACAGCCTCTCCCCTCCCTGGTCCTCCCATCCATCCACAGCCTCTCTCCTCCCTGCTCCTCCCATCCATCCACAGCCTCTCCCCTCCCTTGTTCTCCATTGCATCCACAGCCTCTCCCCTCCCTGGTCCTCCCGTCCATCCACAGCCTCTCCCCTCCCTTGTTCTCCCATCCATCCACAGCCTCCCCCCTCCCTGGTCCTCCCATCCATCCACAGCCTCTCCCCTCCCCGGTCCTCCCATCCATCCACAGCCTCTCCCCTCCCCGGTCCTCCCATCCATCCACAGCCTCCCCCCTCCCTGGTCCTCCCATCCATCCACAGCCTCTCCCCTCCCCGGTCCTCCCATCCATCCACAGCCTCTTCCCTCCCTGGTCCTCCCATCCATCCACAGCCTCTCCCCTCCCTGGTCCTCCCGTCCATCCACAGCCTCTTCCCTCCCTTGTCCTCCCCTCCATCCACACCCTCTCCCCTCGTCCTCCCATCCATCCACAGCCTCTCCCCTCCCTCGTCCTCCCATCCATCCACAACCTCTCCCCTCCCTGGTCCTCCCATCCATCCACAGCCTCTCCCCTCCCTCGTCCTCCCATCCATCCACAGCCTCTCCCCTCCCTGGTCCTCCCATCCATCCACAGCCTCTCCCCTCCCTTGTTCTCCCATGCATCCACAGCCTCTCCCCTCCCTGGTCCTCCCATCCATCCACAGCCTCTCCCCTCCCTTGTTCTCCCATCCATCCACAGCCTCTCCCCTCCCTGGTCCTCCCATCCATCCACAGCCTCTCCCCTCATCCTCCCATCCATCCACAGCCTCTCCCCTCCCTGGTCCTCCCGTCCATCCACAGCCTCTCCCCTCCCTTGTTCTCCCATGCATCCACAGCCTCTCCCCTCCCTGGTCCTCCCGTCCATCCACAGCCTCTCCCCTCCCTGGTCCTCCCATCCATCCACAGCCTCTCCCCTCCCTGGTCCTCCCATCCATCCACAGCCTCTCCCCTCCCTGGTCCTCCCATCCATCCACAGCCTCTCCCCTCCCTCGTCCTCCCATCCATCCACAGCCTCTCCCCTCCCTGGTCCTCCCATCCATCCACAGCCTCTCCCCTCCCTTGTTCTCCCATGCATCCACAGCCTCTCCCCTCCCTGGTCCTCCCGTCCATCCACAGCCTCTCCCCTCCCTTGTTCTCCCATGCATCCACAGCCTCTCCCCTCCCTGGTCCTCCCGTCCATCCACAGCCTCTCCCCTCCCTGGTCCTCCCATCCATCCACAGCCTCTCCCCTCCCTGGTCCTCCCATCCATCCACAGCCTCTCCCCTCCCTGGTCCTCCCATCCATCCACAGCCTCTCCCCTCATCCTCCCATCCATCCACAGCCTCTCCCCTCCCTGGTCCTCCCATCCATCCACAGCCTCTCCCCTCCCTGGTCCTCCCATCCATCCACAGCCTCTCCCCTCCCTTGTCCTCCGATCCATCCACAGCCTCTCCCCTCCCTGGTCCTCCCATCCATCCACAGCCTCTCCCCTCCCCGGTCCTCCCATCCATCCACAGCCTCTCCCCTCCCTGGTCCTCCCGTCCATCCACAGCCTCTCCCCTCCCTGGTCCTCCCATCCATCCACAGCCTCTCCCCTCCCTGGTCCTCCCATCCATCCACAGCCTCTCCCCTCCCTGGTCCTCCCGTCCATCCACAGCCTCTCCCCTCCCCAGTCCTCCCGTCCATCCACACACCCCCCCCCGGTCCTCCTCCCTTGTCCTCCTCCATTGAGCAAGAACACTTTTGGAGAGCTTTTGATAAATTAGGGTCTCCAGTGAAATGAAACTGAAAAGCTACTCCATCTTTCCCTGACGGAGGAAAAGACTCTGAACTGCATGTTTACGGAGACGTGCATGTGTCAGGTCAAGTTTGGGGTCTGGCTGTCGACTCGGAGGTGTGCCTCTAATGAGTTACTGTCTTATATTTCTACACGAGAAAGTTCTCCTTCCTTTCCACAAAGTCAAAGTAGCTACTTGTGTTGGTCCTGGTGAACAGAACGGCTGCACAACATGGCCGACTTTAGGGCTTCACTTCAGCATGACTTTTCACTACAACCCCCTACCCCCATTGCATCTTCACATGTCTGTTGTTCTGATGGACAGGCCTTGCTGCATGAGCTGACTATGATGTCTGCTGTCAAGACGTCAGTACCTGACAGCGTCTTCTGTGACTCACACTCACGACTACTTACTCAAACAAACCAGCAAGAGCGGCTCGACGGCACAGAAATGCCACACAAACCAAAGAAAAGACTAGAAATCCAAGAAAGGCGGAGCCGTTCATGTGGACACCACGTGTACTGACAGAGACGTTTCATCATCATCTGTGACCTCTTCAGTCTCACCTGACTGCAGGGACCCCCACCCTGATGAACCATACAGTGACCGCAGGGACCCCCACCCTGATGAACCATACAGTGACTGCAGGTGTCCCCCACCCTGATGAACCATACAGTGACCGCAGGAACCCCCACCCTGATGAACCATACAGTGGCTGCAGGGACCCCCACCCTGATGAACCATAAAGTGACCGCAGGAACCCCCACCCTGATGAACCATACAGTGACCGCAGGGACCCCCACCCTGATGAACCATACAGTGACCGCAGGAACCCCCACCCTGATGAACCATACAGTGACCGCAGGAACCCCCACCCTGATGAACCATGCAGTGACCGCAGGGACCCCCACCCTGATGAACCATAAAGTGACCGCAGGAACCCCCACCCTGATGAACCATACAGTGACCGCAGGGACCCCCACCCTGATGAACCATACAGTGACTGCAGGGACCCCCACCCTGATGAACCATACAGTGACCGCAGGAACCCCCACCCTGATGAACCATACAGTGACCGCAGGAACCCCCACCCTGATGAACCATACAGTGACCGCAGGAACCCCCACCCTGATGAACCATACAGTGACCGCAGGAACCCCCACCCTGATGAACCATACAGTGACTGCAGGGACCCCCACCCTGAATAACCATACAGTGACTGCAGGGACCCCCACCCTGATGAACCATAAAGTGACCGCAGGAACCCCCACCCTGATGAACCATACAGTGACTGCAGGGACCCCCACCCTGATGAACCATACAGTGACCGCAGGAACCCCCACCCTGATGAACCATACAGTGACCGCAGGAACCCCCACCCTGATGAACCATACAGTGACTGCAGGGACCCCCACCCTGATGAACCATACAGTGGCTGCAGGTGTCCCCACCCTTATAAACAATACAGTGGCTGCAGGGACCCCCACCCTGATGAACCATACAGTGACTGCAGGGACCCCCACCCTGATGAACCATACAGTGACCGCAGGGACCCCCACCCTGATGAACCATACAGTGACTGCAGGGACCCCCACCCTGATGAACCATACAGTGACTGCAGGTGTCCCCCACCCTGATGAACCATACAGTGGCTGCAGGTACTCCACCCTTATACATAGGGCCCTACCAAATTCACGGTACATTTTGCTCAATTTCTCGGCCCTAGTTTCTCGAAAATCCCAGATTTCTCGGATTCTGTGAGAAGAACGCGACATGTCACGGCAATGATTAAATGACACGTGTTCTTCACACAGGGCCTTAACAGGCCAGCCTGCTGCACACAGCACAGCACAGTATATAACCGTATACTGGTGGTTGAATGTAAGCACTGAGCATCCTGCGACGGTGCTTGGCTTCATGCTCTGTGTGTCTGCGATGAAAGTACTTGTCCATGTTTGGACTCGGCCCTCTCCGCGTCCACAGAGTTCGGCGGGATTGACAGACAGCGCCACGCTACTTTAGCCAGATGTGGTAGCCTGGATTCGGAGGATTTCCAAAAAGCTAGCACTGGTAAAGTTGTGTCCACCTCTTGTGCGATGTGTTTGTAGTTCGGCAATTCCAGCCTACAGTTTTTGTCAAATCCAGGAATGTCCGTGCTGAGTGAGTTTAAATCCACCGTCAAAAGAAGTGTGTGTGCAGGGTCAGAACTGCGCGCTGCTTTCAGGACTTCGGCCGCTGGTTGTTTAAATCCACTTTGCGTAATGTTCTCGTTTGACTCGTCTCCGTAGCAGTAATACTGCCTGATCTTTGGCATCATGCCAGAAAACAAGTGATGAGCACTGGCCTTTAAATCTGCACGCTCGCCTGTGCTTCTGCCCAAAAGAGCAAATCCATGACCCTGTTGTGCGTCTTGTGAATTAATACATGTCGAGATTCAGACCAAGTGATCAAGTCCATTAGCTTAGTGGCATGTTTGGAAATGAATTTGACCTCCTCATTCAGGTGAGGATCGTGTAAAAGATTTAACAGTTCGGTCAACGCCTGTGTTCGGGGGGTCAGTGCGAGCTGCTGTTCCACAAAACCTGCGTAAAGCTCCAGATGAGCTGCGTGATAGTGTGCAGCCCGAACCCACGAGTTCCATCTCGTCACCACTGGTTCAGGTGGAAGGGCAGTTCCCCACCACCGTCTCCCCTGTCTTCTCTGTCTGCACTGCTTTCCCCATAGCGTAGTGTGCGACTGGGGCAATGCTTAAACACTGTTTTGACGTAGCTGACTAACTTATCGACTCTAGGAAACTCAGCTCTCCACAACTCGCTCACCAGGGAAACCGTGTGGGCATTGCAAGTGATATGCACCGAGATGGCACGAGACCCTGCAGTGCAGATTTGCATGACTTCGTCATGTAGGTTGCATTGTCACTAATGAAAGCAGATTCTTTGTTAAAGTCTGCACCATATTTTGTGAGGGTTTTAATTACGGCTTGTGAAACAGTGGTATGGTTTACAGCATCCAAGTAAGCCCAGTCGGCCAGCACTGCTGTTCGAGCTCCAGTCTCAACATCTTCGGCCTTGTCCCACATGAAATCCAAAATCACACGCATGCATGTCTTTACTGCTGTAATGTGTTCGACTTGGCGTCTTGTTTGAAGGATTACTGCTGGAAAATTTTGGCCCACCCATTTTCACTCAGGCCCACCTACAAAAATATTCCTGGTTACGCCACTGCTCCAGGCCATGGTCAAGCCCTACACCCCCCCCCCCCACCACCACCACCACCACTTCGCTCTGCTGCTGCCTCGGGACGCCTGGTTGCCCCATCACTCAGAGGCCCCTGCTGCTGGTCGACCCGGTCCCGGCTCGGTTCTGTCCTGGCCCCACAGTGGTGGACTGAACTCCCCACTGATGTCAGGACAGCAGAGTCGCTGCCCATCTTTCAGCGCAGGTTGAAAACTCACCTCTTCAAGAACTACTACCCTGTTACTTGTTCTTAGCACTTATTGTATTCACTCATTTAAAACACAAATCTCTTTCTTGCTCTTTTACTTTAGCACTGGTTTTGCTCTTAGATGCTTGTTTAGATGCACTTATGACCTCTGATGACTAGTAGCTCTCCTGGTCTCCTACGTTACATGATGCCCTTGTTGTAAGTCGCTTTGGATAAAAGCGTCGGCTAAATGACTGTAATGTCATGTCATGTATTGTTTATAAGGGTGGGGTACCCGCAGTTACTGTAATGTTTATAAGGGTGGGGTACCCGCAGTCACTGTAATGTTTATAAGGGTGGGGTACCTGCAGTCACTGTAATGTTTATAAGGGTGGGGTACCTGCAGTTACTGTATTGCTTACAAGGGTGGGGTACCTGCAGTCACTGTATTGCTTACAAGGGTGGGGTACCTGCAGTCACTGTATTGCTTATAAGGGTGGGGTACCTGCAGTCAGGTGAGACTGCAGAGGTCACTCAGCTGATGTCGAGACCTTTCTGTCAGTAGCCGTTGTGCCCACATGACCTGATCCAGCCCTCCGTGACCTCCTTACCTGCATTATCAAGCAGCATCACGACAGAAGAGATCAGGCAAAAGAAAAATAAGGAACAAACAAAACTGACAAGAGGACAATGAAGATTCGATGATGGTGTACAACACCCAACCGCCTTCCTCCCACCAACTATTCCAAATGGTTAGGGGGTCTGACGGGGGTCTACAGGAGGTCCTATAGGAGGCTCATGCTCCAAGCTGCTCCTGAATGTAGAGAATGCTGCCTGTCAGCTGATCCCTGTACACTCCTCACTGTCCTCTTATCACACACACAATAAGTTATCAATGAAGCAAAGTACAACACACAAACTGTGACTAGTGATGCCAACACTTTTATTTTACAGCCTTCCAGCAAAAACACATTGATTTCTCTTGTCTTACCAATGACATAAATGAGCTTCCACACCTTGGTCATATAAAATCCCACCCAGACAGGATTCAGAGTTGTCTGCTCCGCTGTGTTGTGAGAAGTATGGTGAAGCAAAGCTGCAGAGGACATGCAAGTCACTTCTGCAGCCCTGCATACACACTTAAGTTAGACATGCAGACGGACCAACTGAGTGAGATTTCCTTCAAAGCAGGAAACACTCTGCACACACCCAATCACACACATTCACTTATACACACACACACACACACACACACACACACACACACACCATGATCATCTATATACACGATGTCCAAAAAGAAAACAAACAGTAGAAACTGATCATAGAACACTTTGTGTGAGGCCAACACAGCCTGCAGGCGGGGGACCAGTCAGACAGCCGGCCTCCTCTACGATGCTGCCACCTGGGTCAGCGGCTCCTCCAGGTACTGCACCAGAGCTTCCGCCTGCACACACACACACACACACACACACACACACACAAGGACAGTAAAGACAAAATGGAGGTATGAGACCGGGTTGTAATAGACTGAACACAAGCTGATGTGTCCTTCTCTACTGACCCTCACTCAGAATACCGGCCGGCTTCACTCCAGTCTAACAACCACCACCGGGGGCAACAAACCTCACAAGCTTAGTCAGTTGTTCAGCGACAGTCCCTTTATCAGTCTGACAGTGATAGCAGCTTCCAGTCCTGAGTTTGGTATTTTGGCAGCAGGATGACTTCTGTTTGACTTTTGAACCTTTCAGCTGTTGCCTGTATCTATACTGGTATCCCTCACCGTCACCCGTGTGGGACAGTTGTGTGTCTGTTGCCTGTATCTATACTGGTATCCCTCACCGTCACCCGTGTGGGACAGTTGTGTGTCTGTTGCCTGTATCTATACTGGTATCCCTCACCGTCACCCGTGTGGGACTGCTGTGTGTCTGCAGATTTGAACTCTGAGGAAAACTGTCAGTGTTCAGTTAATGTATATTGTAGGTCCTGCTGGTAGGACATGGTCTGTGCTCAGCACCAGGGCTAACCTGTTGCTGAGCACAGACCAAACCTGGAACCAGCACCATAGTGGATGTCAGCATGCCAACACATTTACTGTGTCATAAAGCAGTCTGGACACTTCACTTTTCTAGCTGGGAATAGGCCAGTACACACACACACACACACACACACACACACACACACACACACACACACACACACACACACACACACACACACAAGGTCATGACAAGTGAACACAAACACAAATAAAAAGTGGCTAGACACACCTTTCTGTAACTGGAAGGTCGTCAGTTTGCTCCCTCTACAACCAGCATCTACCAGCATCCACGAGTCATATTACAGTAAGAAATGGTGACAACCCTCACTGTGAAACTACGCCGCTTTGAAACCTTTAGAGAACGATGATTTTCCTTTTTCCAGTAACTACATAACAGTGTGGGTGTGGAGCGCTTGTTGTTACAGTAGATTTGTGTGGTACAGGTTAGGAAGTGTAACCAGTAAGTGCGTGACAGTGTGGGTGTGGAGCGCTTGTTGTTACAGTAGATTTGTGTGGTACAGGTTAGGAAGTGTAACCAGTAAGTGCATGACAGTGTGGGTGTGGAGCGCTTGTTGTTACAGTAGATTTGTGTGGTGCAGGTTAGGAAGTGTAACCAGTAACTACATGACAGTGTGGGTGTGGAGCGCTTGTTGTTACAGTAGATTTGTGTGGTGCAGGTTAGGAAGTGTAACCAGTAAGTACATGACAGTGTGGGTGTGGAGCGCTTGTTGTTACAGTAGATTTGTGTGGTGCAGGTTAGGAAGTGTAACCAGTAAGTGCGTGACAGTGTGGTTGTGGAGCGCTTGTTGTTACAGTAGATTTGTGTGGTACAGGTTAGGAAGTGTAACCAGTAAGTGCATGACAGTGTGGGTGTGGAGCGCTTGTTGTTACAGTAGATTTGTGTGGTGCAGGTTAGGAAGTGTAACCAGTAAGTGCGTGACAGTGTGGAGCGCTTGTTGTTACAGTAGATTTGTGTGGTGCAGGTTAGGAAGTGTAACCAGTAACTACATGACAGTGTGGGTGTGGAGCGCTTGTTGTTACAGTAGATTTGTGTGGTGCAGGTTAGGAAGTGTAACCAGTAAGTGCGTGACAGTGTGGAGCGCTTGTTGTTACAGTAGATTTGTGTGGTACAGGTTAGGAAGTGTAACCAGTAAGTGCGTGACAGTGTGGGTGTGGAGCGCTTGTTGTTACAGTAGATTTGTGTGGTGCAGGTTAGGAAGTGTAACCAGTAAGTACATGACAGTGTGGGTGTGGAGCGCTTGTTGTTACAGTAGATTTGTGTGGTGCAGGTTAGGAAGTGTAACCAGTAACTGCATGACAGTGTGGGTGTGGAGCGCTTGTTGTTACAGTAGATTTGTGTGGTACAGGTTAGGAAGTGTAACCAGTAACTACATGACAGTGTGGGTGTGGAGCGCTTGTTGTTACAGTAGATTTGTGTGGTGCAGGTTAGGAAGTGTAACCAGTAAGTGCGTGACAGTGTGGGTGTGGAGCGCTTGTTGTTACAGTAGATTTGTGTGGTGCAGGTTAGGAAGTGTAACCAGTAACTACATGACAGTGTGGGTGTGGAGCGCTTGTTGTTACAGTAGATTTGTGTGGTGCAGGTTAGGAAGTGTAACCAGTAACTGCATGACAGTGTGGGTGTGGAGCGCTTGTTGTTACAGTAGATTTGTGTGGTGCAGGTTAGGAAGTGTAACCAGTAACTGCATGACAGTGTGGGTGTGGAGCGCTTGTTGTTACAGTAGATTTGTGTGGTGCAGGTTAGGAAGTGTAACCAGTAACTACATGACAGTGTGGGTGTGGAGCGCTTGTTGTTACAGTAGATTTGTGTGGTGCAGGTTAGGAAGTGTAACCAGTAAGTACATGACAGTGTGGGTGTGGAGCGCTTGTTGTTACAGTAGATTTGTGTGGTGCAGGTTAGGAAGTGTAACCAGTAACTGCATGACAGTGTGGGTGTGGAGTGCTTGTTGTTACAGTAGATTTGTGTGGTACAGGTTAGGAAGTGTAACCAGTAACTGCATGACAGTGTGGGTGTGGAGCGCTTGTTGTTACAGTAGATTTGTGTGGTGCAGGTTAGGAAGTGTAACCAGTAAGTCCTATTAGAAGTAATAACACAACCTTTTAAAACGCTACCAAGTGTTTCGAAACCCTCACATGTGCGTTTCCTGCTGCGTGAAGCACATGGCAGCACAGCGCAGCAGTCACAGGCAGATGGTCAACACTTCTGAGATAATGGCATCAAGGAATACACAACAACATGACAAATAATGACGCAGCACAACTGACTGACAGGAAGTTGAATGAGTTCATCTGGAGACAACATTTACTGACAGCAACGTTTCACCATCATCTAAATGACCTCATGTAAGTTCAGTCTCACCTGACTGCAGGTACCCCACCCTCACTACAGCTGCACAATGACTGACACCAACCACCACTTTCATACGCACACAGCAGTGTCCAGATCAACTCATTCCCCCCTCTCTGATTTCCCTACCTGGACTACTGAGCAGTATCAAGACACAACTAAATGAGTTAGTACTTTTGAGTACTGTAAAGTAATAATTACTGAATGCATTTAGGACAGTGTATTCAGTATTCAGACACGAAGCACTTTTTCACAGTATTCTGCCCATCCCTGAATGCAACAATACACAAAGTGAAGCAGCTTCAGGACACTATGTTGTGTTCAGATACGGGTAGGGGTTCTCAGGACACTATGTTGTGTTCAGATACAGTAGAGGTTCTCAGGACACTATGTTGTGTTCAGATACAGAAGGGTTCTCAGGACACTATGTTGTGTTCAGATACAGTGGAGGTTCTCAGGACACTATGTTGTGTTCAGATACAGTAGAGGTTCTCAGGACACTATGTTGTGTTCAGATTCAGTAGAGGTTCTGGAGAGAACAAGACTGTTTCTACATGTCAGCATTGACTGCACAAGTGCTACATCTCTCACCTTGGCTTTAAGCATTCCAAAGCCGACGGTCTCTTTGGCATACATGCACAGGAGTAGGTTGGCTACCCGTGTGATGGCCACTCTGCCTTCCTGAAAGGGATAGAGCAAGATTAAAAAAGAAACAAAACCTGGTAATGAGGAGTAATGCTTATGCCTTTATTTCTTTTGTTTAGAAAGAGTCAAATTGGTTTTGCTCGGCCGGAGCAGTGATTAAACCTGGAGCCCATCTCACTATTTAAACACACCACCAACTTGAGATTAACCCATATGAACAACCCTCTCTTACCATACAATCCATCAGGATGAATTTAAGTTTGTCTTCATTGAAGGCTTGATGACCATTCTTGTCATAGGCAGCCCAGATGTTGCTCGCAATGGCGGCTGTCACTCGTGCGTCCGTGTCTCCGTAACCGGAGTAGGCCAGCAGAGAGCCTTCATTATTCAAAAGGCTGCGAAAATTCAAGTAGAAGGTGTTCAAGTAGCCAGCAGATTCACCTATGACAGCGGTTTTCAATCAGGTCCTCAGGTACCCTAAGTACAGCAGGTTCTCTCTTCTGGCAGACAGTTCATTACATTCACTTGTTGTTGCACTCACTCCAGCCTCCCAACAGGGAGGCGTTACACCGAAAACAGCTGACTGTAGAGAACTACCTTGGAGAACACAACCCAAGCTGCCCCTGACTGAAAACCACTGATCCGTCATAGGAATGTACTTCTCATCGCGCATCGCTTGCTTACGTCACAGTATAAACGATCACACGTTTAACTCGTGTCTCACTGGCCGCACCGAAACACTGTGTACACATATGTAACCCACCTGCGGCTCCAGCCAAGCACTCTTAATGTCGTCTCTGTCAGAAAGGTGGGCCGACTTTATCTAACTAGCACACCTCTTACGCCGGAACGCCACGCACTCGACGTGAAAAGGTGCACACATCAAAAGAAACGCACAACTTGTAGCCAACTTTGCCAGGCGCCGCCTCGCTAGCGCCGCTAGCAGCGTTAGCAGCGCTAGCTAGCAGCGTTAGCAGCCCTTGCCCACTCTACACAGCGACATTTGCACTACTCAGAAAGTACACAACTCCACGTTTTGTTGGTCTTGTTCATCGTAAATGTACTTTGAGCAAGGACAACCAAGTTAAGTAACAACAGGAGTGGAGAAGAAGAAGAAGGGACGCTGCACGGCGGCGTGGTGAGGAACAGCACTCACAGGGTACTCTGCACTCCGTTGGTGTTGGCCTGGCTCAGCACCTGAGTCAGCGCCTTGGGTCGTAACATGGCGGTGCGGTCCGCGCTCCCTGCCTGGCTGCCTGCCTGCCTGCACGGCGTGAAATGTGCTCCGGAACACCCGAAACTCCCCTGGAGGCGTCCAAACCAACTCGGAGCCAAACGCCACTTCGGTCAGCTGACTTCTACCACTTCCGTATGAGCTCCTCCCGCTGCATCATGGGAAATGGATTTCCCGCTACTGCCTCGCCTTCTTGCTCAGGTTTATCGGCAGTTGGCAGAGAACGAGGTGGCGCATTAGCGCCACCAACTGGACTCGCGAAGGCACCAGAATGTCTGTTAACTCGCCAAAACTCATGTCTTCTCCGTTAAGCCGGTCATTTCACAGGTTCCTGAGAGGGCCTAAAAGGACACGTAAAAGTGATTTCTGCTCAGAGAGGGAAAAAAAATACGTTTCATAAATAATTTCCGTCAATCAAATCAAATAATTCTCACACTTGGTTGTTGCTTTAATTATTCTCATAACTAAATATTTAGAGATTTTTTTTTAATTTACACCACAGACCTCCAGTTTCTTGCCGCCCCATGCATGCTGGGAATTGGGTTGAGCAGTTATAGATGATGGATGAATGAATGGCTGATGGGTGAACGGTAGATGGATGAATGAATGGCTGATGGGTGAACGGTAGATGGATGGATGGATGGCTTAGAAAACGGATGGATCAATGATATAAATAATGGATGGATGGGTCGACTGATGAACGGGAATAATGGATGGATAGATGATTGCAGGGTATTAAGGGTGGATAAATGGATGTTATATCATTACACTTTTAATACACTGATTGACTCAAAAGCTCATAATAAAGCTTTCGGATGAGGCCGGATGACGTAGTCCTGCATGAAAACTCATGTTAAAGTTTCAGAGAACAGCAGGACCCCGACATAACCGCCAAGAGAATGAAAATCAAAACACTACCTCCTATTGTAACAGACATAATAAACTGCTGGCTCTGATTTAAGGCTTTTTAAACGCATTAAGAAGAGTGGACTGAGTGAATGGAGTCCAAGAACATTGGGGGGCACTGTTTTTATAGACAGATATGGCCAAAAACCAAACCAAAACAAGACAACATGACATGGGTTTAAGGAAGAACAAACCAATACCACTAGAACACACTTCTTCACTACAGACATCACAAATAATTTTGGAATATATTGCTGTACCCAATGCATTATTTTAGGCACTATAACTCTTGTATCATAATATACATCATAGTTAATGTAACTGATTCTTCTTTTCAACTGTAATCACCAACATCTCTTAACATTTCCCTGTCAATCAACGGCAGCCATAAGCACAGGACCTTTAGGACAGCGCTGATATCCTCTGCACTGTTGTAGGGTTGATGGAGTAGCTTGTATTCCAAACTGAACCTTATCACTTCTTTTAAAAAAAAAACAAAAAAAAAAACAGCTGCACAGGCAGCCACGTAAGTACCAAAAGAAGAGATTCCAATATCACCATGGATCAACTCAGATTTGGGCGGAAAAAGCCACAACCTTCAGGTGAGGGGGTGAAGAAAAGTATGAACAGAGAGTAAGTAACTATCTTGCAATAAATAATCAGTCAGAAAGAGGTGAAAACCACAATAAAATAAGCTGGATTGCTAGACAGAAAAAAAATTGAAAGAGACCTACAAACCAACAGCAACAATGTTTTGGTTCAAAGTCGTGACTTCCCGTTGCCACCTAAAAATGATCTGTTAAGAACACAGGTTAGTTTCTGGGTACCCTCATGCAGAAGTCCAGTGAATGAGCACTTCTCACTTCAGAAATAATCTCTATTTGCATTGGCAGGAGTGAAGCGGCGGTTGTGGCATCATTTCAGAGCAAGGTTGTCATCCATAAGTACGAGCACGCGGCCTTTTGTGCTAGCAACTGGAATCCGTAAATCGTCCCTCTTAATCTACGATTTACCACCCTCGCTGTTAGGCTTTACCACAGTTGTCAGCGAAAGAGATAATTACCTGGAATTCCATGAAGTCTATCTCAGGGTCACGTGCTGATTCGTGTGATTGAGGACTGCTGTTTGTTAAAAGAATTTTCTGGAAACTCCCACTTCCAGACCTCAACCCTTAAAAGTCTCACCCCCAGACTCCCTCTCATTTGTCTCTTTTCCATCTTTTCTTTTCACTCCCATGGTGAAACAGAGAGACCTAGGGAGTTAGGAAGGCTGAGAGCCCAGCAGTCTCTCGATGGCAGCGTTGATATCTCCTCCTGTGGCGATCAGTGCCTGTAGATTGGCCTCCTGGTTGATGAAGCCCATGGCGTTGAGCTGGTCCATTTGCTGCTGGAACCGAACCTCTGGGGTCCGAGACTGTGAGTGTAAGGGACCAGAAGCAACGTCAGATACTTAGCATTAACATGGCTAAGTGTGTTAAGAAATGTTAGTCGGACAGAAGGATCCCTTGACATTTTGAATTTTAGCCATGATATCAATTAGTGTTGCCAAATTTTCTCACACCTTCAGTTTATTTGCTATTGGAGCACCAAGGTGACTGGCGAAGTAGCGGCAGTATACCTTTTTCATCTAAATTTTACACCATGCGCATATCAAATCTCCTGGACAAAGGCTGGAATTTTAACTTAGTATGAAATGGCTTGTTAGCAATGTTGCCATTTCGCATCGTAAATAATGAGTGTTGGCAAAAGTTGGCTTTTGCCCAACATTTCTTATTGGTTGTTAATGAAATAACTGAAAGAAAAATGCTTCATAAGCAGTTACCCAAACCTCAGATGCTGAGAGGGTATTTGGGTTTTTGTAAGAAGGTATAGTACAAGATAGATGAAACATACCAATGCCCCTCCACCTGCAAACATCTGTAACATCTGCTGCAAGAGCTGCTGCTGCTGCTGGGAGGGGCTGGAGGAAGAAGCAGGGTTAGATCCTGGTGCTGAGGTAGGGAGGTTCTCTGGAGGTACACTGCCCCCCATGGTGGGCGGAATAACTGGAAGGCCTCCAGGAGTCAAGCTAGACCAAGAGCAGACAATTGTTAGTAGAAATAAAACACAAGCTACAAAAATCTGCAGACTTTCCTCCAAATCCCTTCATAGCTTTACTGAATTGTGTAATTTTCAAACACCTGCTGACCGTGTCTTTTCCATTACCAATACTTGGCAATTTCCGCTACAGTGGACATTTATGAAATCAGGAGTTAAAAAAAGGGAGGGGGGGGGATTCCCATTGATTTAACAGAACTTTTGGGTGTGTATCATTTTTCCAGGAATCACTGTAGGAATCCTGATTAGAACAATTAAGACAGTTAATTCTAGTTTATGTATTCAAATCTGAAATCCGCAACTTTTGTCCCTTAAAAATCATTGTATTAATCTGGACCATGGAGTCGAGTTCTATAATACTAATCAGCATCCTTACCACGGCTGGAGACACTCTCCAGTCTCCATACACCGCTGCTGAACTGTTTTGACTGGGTAGCACAAACACTAGTGCAGCTGTACACACGTCGGAAACAACTCCAGCAGGAAATAAGAGAGTGAAATGCGACACCAATGTTGTCATGCTTCTGTTGGACTGACAATCCATACAACTGTAGAGCAGTAATATGATACATTTTGATGAAGTTTGTAATACATTAGACTTCCTGTGTTAGTTTTGGCTGAAAGGATTCCATTTTTACAAGGGTGGAAACTGTTTACTGGTGAGCTGACAGCACATGAGGGACAACGGCTGCTACACCTTGTTTGTAGTCTGATTTGATGAACTGCAACAGGTATATTTCTCTCTGCCCTCTACATCCAACTATACTGGTACAAATGGCGTTGCATCTGAGCCGTTCCCTGTCTCTAACGGAGTAAAGCAAGGCTGTGTCCTTGTCCCAACCCTGTTCAGCCTTATGTTCTCAGCCATGCTGTCAGATGCCTTTAGAGAGGGGGACGCTGGCATTGTTGTCAATTACCGTTTTGATGGCTCTCTCTTCAACCCTCAGCGGCTTAAAGCAAAAACCTTAGTTAAAACAGCAACCATCAATGATCTTCTGTTTGCCGATGACTGCGCCCTCAGCGCTACATCTGAAGCCAACATGCAACATAGTATCAGTAAGTTCTCAGAGGCTTGCAACAACTTCAGCCTCACCATCAACATAAACAAGACTGAAGTACTTCGTCAGCCAGCTCCAGGCAAGCCATACAATGTACCCAACATCACCATAAATGAGCATCGATTAAATGCGGCAGACAAATTCACTTACCTGGGCAGTTCTCTCTCCAGATATGTCACCACTGATGAAGAGATGACTGCACGACTTGCTAAAGCAAGTACTGCTTTTAGCAGACTCCACAAGAATGTGTGGAACAAGAGAGGCATCACCCAGGAGACAAAAAATAAAGTGTATCGGGCCATAGCTCTCACCACACTGCTTTACGGCTGCGAAACAGGGACAGTTTACAAACGCCATGCAAAAACACTAAACCACTTTCACACCACATGCCTCAGAAAACTTCTTGGCATAAAGTGGGATGACAAGATCCCTGACACAGAGGTCCTCACTCGCTCAAGACTGCCGAGTATACACACCATCCTCATGCAATCACAGCTCCGCTGGGTGGGCCACGTAGTTCGCATGCCAGACCACCGGCTCCCAAAGAAACTGTTATATGGTGAACTCAAGCAAGGCAAACGCTCCCATGGTGGTCAAAACAAGGGCTTCAAAGACACCTTGAAGGTTTCGTTAAAGGCCTTCACCATCAACTACAATACATGGGAATAGAAAGCTCTGAACAGAGGAGAGTGGTGTGCAGCTGTCCAAAATGGTGCAAACACATATGAGGCTGCGAGGATTGCTGCAGCAGAGAGCTGCAGGCAGGCCAGGAAAGACCGTGCCAGCAACCCTCCAGCTACTCCCACTATCCCATGCCCACACTGCCAAAGAACATTCAGGGCGCAGATTGGACTAACCAGCCATCTTCGCACCCACAGAATTCGGCCCCTACAGTATGACTAGATGGTCCTCGTCGCTGCAACGGACGAACAACAACATATTGGTACAGTGTTCACCTGTGATATTGGTTGTCTGTCCAGAATCACCAAATCATCATACATCGTCATCACATTTCAAGTAGATAAACGGTGAGAAAAGCACAGATTGCAGCATTCAGATGGGACAGTAGGAAGGTGAACATGGTAGCTTGTTTTCCATACCCTTGCATGAGTCCTGGTGCCTCAGTCAGCAGGGTCTGCAGGCCCTGGTGGATCTGTATGAGCGCCTGCATGGCTCTGGGGTTGGTCAGTACAGACAAGGCTTCAGGATTCTGCATCTACTCGGACAAATAAAACACACGTCAAATCAAAACTCCACATGTGTTCAAGAGAACGCAATTTCTGACCTATGTAAAGTACATTTGTGTAGACAACTTTACTTTGACTTTCCAAAAACACAGACCTTAATTTTTCACAATACTTATTCCCCTACTTCACTTTTATCCTTCTTCTGTAATTCTGTTTAATTCAATTAAACGTATAATTGCTTATTACTGTTTTATCTTTTTGTTTTGTAAAGCACAATACAGACCATTTAACTGTTATAAAATATAATTATTGTCATGAACAGAAGTAATAACAACCACTTGATTCTTTTATCGTTGTATGAGTCATTAATGTAGCAAGTCACCCCATCAAGGACAAACTCATTTAAAATTCACTGATACTGCGGACGATGTGGCACCATTGGGCTCAGATCAAAATCAAAAGCCTAACCTGCTGCATGAAGTGTGGAAGCTGAGTCCTCATCTGTTCCTGTAACTGAGCGTTACCCACAAAGAGGGGGTTGTTTAACAACACCTGTGAGGAGGGGATAAAGGAACATGTGATCTAAATCCTCACCCTTCCCATATTCCCTCCACAGTACCAAGGAGCACTCAGCCCTTTACCACAACCCTCAAATGACGCTCCATTTTGTGCAGACCTGAGAGGCCACATCTGGATTCTGTGCCATCGACTGTGTGACGCTGCGCATGTACGGTGCTGACAGTATGTTCTGCAACAGCTGTGGATTGTCTGTAAGCCGCTGCATCACACTCTGCATCCTGGGGCTAGTGAACATACCTGAGCAGGACAAAATGAGGTATGAAACATCAGCCAAATTAAAAACAATAACGTTGTTTTGGGGTATGTTTTGGTATCTAAGACATCTGTTCCTGTTTTCTGCTCACCACTGACATTGTTAATTGGTAGATTTCTTTTTCACATCCATCCATCCTGTACTTCATACTGGATATGTAGCTTCTGCTAGTCAGTGGAGATGGTAGGATAATTCTCATTCAGTTAAAAAAAAAAAAAAAAAAAACACCCTCCACGGTTCATCCAAGGCCAACATAATGTGATCTACCATGCTGAATTCATTTGGTTATTTAAAATGTTAAAAGTCGTTTTATTGCTAAATCCCTGGGAGTTTGCTGGACCTATGTTCTTGGCTGTGTGTGTCAGCTGTGGGTGAACAGTGAAGTGCTCATCCAACTGTCCCGTGTTAGCTTTCATTGAACTGTAAGTGACTAGTCACTTATACCTAACAGCACCGCCATACTCACCCACACCCTGGTTACTAGGGATGGGTATCGTTAGGATTTTATCGATACTACTACTCTAATCGGTACTGCTTATCGGTTCGGTACTTTATCGATACTCTTATCGGTTCTTTTTGATTATTATGCAAGAAAAAAAGACACTTAATTAAGAACAGAATCGACATTGCTTTATTATTCTATTATATAACTTTATATAAATATAAACAAATATTATTTATTCAGCAGCAACAGCAGCAGCAATGTTTTAAATGCGTCTGAATTATAGATTTTATAATCAACATTCAACAACAACAAATAAGATAAGAAAATAAAAGTAGATAAAGATAAAGAAAAAAATATATATTAAAAATACATTTTTACAGCAAAAGGCTAACGGAAGTTCAGACAAACAAGAACCTAGAACATTATCCTAACAGTTCTTCTGCAGAAAAATCAACATATCTGCCTTCTCCGGCAGGAGTCGGGATCTCTCCTGACTTACAGTGTCCCCGGCTATTAGCCTAGCTAACTCCGTATCTATGGCTTATATATTTGTAGCTAAACAATTAGCTAAGCAGTTATATTTTATTTATTGGCCTATTCGTAATAATTCGTTATTAGCCTAGCTAACTCCGTATCTATGGCTTATATATTTGTAGCTAAACAATTAGCTAAGCAATTATATTTTATTTATTGGCCTATTCGTAATAATTCGTTATTAGCCTAGTTAACTCCGTATCTATGGCTCATACGGCTTACCTGCAGTGGACGTGGATGGAACACTACGAGCAAAGCAGTGGAAAACGCCGCATTTCTGCAGATTAATACCATGTTTCGACAAAAGATGTTTCGACAGATTGCTTGTATTGCCACCCTTACTGGCAAATGATTTGTTGCACTTGTGGCAACGAGCGTTGATGTCATCGACTTTTGAAAAATATACCCAAACTTTTGAGCGTTTAGTTCTCTCCTCCATGATGAGCCCTTGAGCAGAGCTGTCTGTGTGTGTGTGTGTGAGCGAGTGTGTGGAGCACAGCACAGCCCCGCCCCTCGCGCTGTAAGAGAGAGAGAGACAGAGAGATGGAGAAAACGGCAAACAAGATTATGTTCGCGACGTTTAAATTCCTCGAAAAACACAATTGCCACAATATAAATCTCACTCCATGATTTCTCGAGTACCTACCGACTACCGATAGCAGAACCGAAAACGTCGGATCTTAAAAATGCTCCGGTTTTTACTAATTTAGAACCGGTTCCCGTTTAGAACCGGGTTTCGGGGGGCATCCCTACTGGTTACATCCCATATTGACTACTATAATTCTATCCTCTTTGGTCTTCCCCTCAAGTGTCTTCATAAACTTCAATTGGTCCAGAATTCAGCTGCCCTCCCTCAGAACTCAGAACTTAAGAACTCCCTCCATAGATCACATCACTCCTGTTCTTCAGCAATTCCATTGGCTCCCTGTTAAATACCGTATTGACTGCAAGATCCTGCTCCTCACCTTTAAGGCCCTTGATATCCTAGCTCCTTCATATCTTTCTGAACTCCTTCATATCCACACGCCCTCCTGCACTTTCAGATCCTCTTCTGCTCTCCAACTCACTACACCAGGGGTGGCTAACCATGTGCCATGGAGAGCCATGTGTATGCAGGTTTTCATTCCAACCCGACTCCACACCGGGTGATTTCACTGATTAGCAACCCTTCTAACAAAGAGGAAGAATGTATCAGTGAAACCACCCGGTGTGGAGTCGGGTTGAAATGAAAACCTGCATACACATGGCTCTCCATGGCACATGGCTAGCCACCGCTGCACTACATCATCGGCCTGCTTGACTACCATGGGGTCTAGAGTCTTCAGTCATGCTGCCCCCCCACCTATGGAACCCTCCCCCACAAGACATTCACAACATTGACTTTCTTTCAACCTTCAGATCCCATCTCAAAACACACCTTTTCAAACCGGCATATTCAGTCTGATCCACGCTTCACTGAGTTTTGTGCAGATGATGATTTTACACTTATCTGTTGTGTTAACTTTTATTGTCTATCCTGCTTTGTTTTGATTTTATGCTGCCTGGTACAGTGCTGCTTGTTTTTTACTGTGTTCTGTAAGGTGTCCTTGAGTGCTCTGAAAGGTGCCCACAAATAAAATAAAATGTATTATTATTATTACTAGTAGGAGCTGTATGTCCAGTACGATGTTCAGGATGGATGAAAGGGAAATTAAATCTATCAATCAACTTCATTAGTTGTGAGTAGAAAATAGGAGCAGACTTCACACATTATGAACTATCCCTTCAATAACTAATCAATGAATAAATCCACAAGTGATATTGATTTACTCATCCTTAAACTATGGAGGCTCAAAACATGAAGAAACAGAGTAACTATTTCTATGCTGTTAATTCTCTACCTGTACCATTGCCTTGGTTCAGGACACCGATTCCCACAGGGTTGGAGGTGTTGGGGATGATGCTCCTTGTTGATGATGTTGAGGTGCCTGTCCCTCGATTTCCTGACACCGATGTTGCAGGAGGTCCCCAAGGGTTTGGTAGAGGCTCTCTATTCTCTGTTCTGGATGGCTGAGCTCTAGAGCTGTCTGTGTTACTCCCCAATGCAGAGAAGGGGTTGCTTCCAAACTAACAGATTGAAATAGTGTACAAGAAAAGAAACGCACAAGAACAGTCTCTGTCAAAATGTGTTTGTAGTCTAAATATCACTTGCCTTAGGAACAACACCAGAAAACAACACCAACACCACCAGCAGACAGTTACTGCCCACCTGTTCCCTTGCGGCGCTAAACATGGGCTCCTGGATGTCTGTGTACATCCTCCGGAGAGCGTTGTAACCTCCCGGGATGCTTTCTAAGTTACTAAGTGCCCGATCCTGGTTACGCATCATCTCTTGCATCATGGCCGGGTTTCTCGTCAACTCCATGGTCTGTTGAGCAAGAGGACAACAAGAAAAGCAATGACGGAGGTGGCAGCTATAGAATGATAATAATCTTTGTGTGATTAAATCCAAGGTTACACAGTGCTTTACAGAAACATAAAAGGAAGAATAACCTACCAACCAATGAAAAAGAAATAAAATTTCACTGAACTATTCAAATGTCATAACAACAATTGAGAATAGAATAAAAACTACGAGTAACTTATGAAAAATGGAAATGGGGAAAGTAAAAAAAGTAAAGTGACATTCTTAAAAAAGCTTGTTCACATAAGAAGTCTTAAGGGAGTGACTTCAATGATTAAACTGATTCTATCAGTCTGACTTCTTCTTGCAAAGAATTTCAGAGCCAAAGTGGCCCTAAAAACACAAGGCTTAATCACCTTTCATCTTCAGCTCAGATTCTGGAACAGCCAGCAGTGTCTTGCCTTGAAAACCTGAAGTTTTTGGCTCTTATACACAGTTTGTTAAAAGATCTAACACAAAGCTGGGGGCCGGAGCCTTCAATACATTAAAGGTTAACAGAAAAATCGTGAAATCAAATCTGCCAGCTGTGGAGAGGGTTTGAAGTGTCCGCAGCAACATAAAGAGCACACAAACATTACTTCTATTTCCAATGATGTTTTAACTCTTATGTTCACTTTATTACCGTGTGCAAAGGACACAGTTATAAAATCCAAATTAAGTCAACAACCCTGTTACACATCTTATCAGACAAGTCCATATGAGGGCCCATGACAAGAACAGAGGTAAGAGAGGGCTTCTTGCTGGAGGGTGATAAAAGAATGAATGGTTAGAAGATCAAGTTCAGCACTACTTCCTCTGATGGAAGAGATGCCATATTTAGTACTGAATGGTGTTGGTAGAGAGGCACCAATCGCAATTTTCTTGGCTGATTCCAATTTTTTAAAAGTCTGATCTGCTGACTCCAATTTTGGCTAATTCTGATTTTTTTTCCCTAAGAACTATAATTTACAGCAAACAAACAGTTTTTATAACTTTTCTTTAATGGAAATTTCAATTGTACGTTCACAATAAAACATTGACTGTTAAATAACTTTTACATTCTCTCCAAAACTGCATCAAGTGACAGGACCTTCTCTCACTCCCACTCAAACTGTGCTCCCGGTTACTGGACAGAGCTATTTTGTACAAATAAAGTTTAACTGCAAGTGAATTTCAGTATATCTCACTTTATCTAACATGCTTTACTTCCCCCAAAGTAAGCGACGGTTTTCGACAACATATTTTAGCATGTCTGTGTGTCTGTGACGTTACTGTCTACGCCGCAGTATGCAATGATGTGACACATCGTACGGCACATGTGTGTACATTTGACCAGCACAGAATCGAATATATTCCAGACTGACCGGCCAGTCACCGGTCATGGCCAATCAAGCTGAAGATCAGCTGATTCCAGCCATTGGCCAATTAATCAGTGCATCTCATCTCTAGCTGTTGCATTTCCTTTAACGTACTGTTTCAGGATGGTTCGTTTTTTGTTTGTTTGTTGTTTTACAACCTTAGCAACAGACTGACATTAAGTGGACGGTCACTGACATAACTTTACTTTTTCGTTTGTTCAAAGGGTCTGTCTAGTTGGACCTGAGACTAAATATAACTTTCTAGCTGAATTTAGTAAATAAGTAGATAAAAAATAAACAACACATGCAGTACACCCTAAATAGGTAAGACCTTATAAGTAATATAAGATGATAGAAATGAAATGTAAAAAGTAATGAAGTAAATAAAAGTCCATAGGGATAGGAGTGAGATCTGGTAGAAGAAGAGGACAGGGATGTGATTTAAAGAAAAGACGATGGGGAAGACTACAGGGAATAGAGGGGCCTCTGGTTCATAGATCTCCCAGTTATGTCGATCAACACCTCCAGTACAACCCACCTGTCTCATCAGCTCGGGATTGTTCAGCACATGGGAGATCTCGGGATTGCGCTCCATGAGCTGCTGCATCTGGGGGTTTGCCACAAACATCTGTCTCATCAGGTCCGTGTTGGACAACATATTCTGGACCAGCGGGCTCTCCATAATTTGAGACAGCATCTCCGGGTCGGACATCAACTGTCTCTGCATCTGCTGCTGCATTTCCATGAGGCCGGATGAGCCAACGCTCAGGCCCGACACGGCAGGCAGGTTGCCAAGCCCCCCTGCCAGGTAGGGACACAGAGGAAGGTTAATCAGTGGCAGGGCTGAGACAGCTAACCTGTGGGCTGCACGGAGGATTAGAAACTGGCCTGTTTTAGGATTTTGGTATGATATCTACTTTCTCTTACAGAGTAAAAGATTAGTATGCTGAATATCTTGAATGGGGTTTTTTTTCTAAGATGAAAAAAGCAGCTCAAAACATGGTGAGCAACCCAAGCGCAAGAGAAGGATCTGTTCACGTAGTATGTTTGAGTCAGTTAAACCACTGCTAGACAATAGAGGCGGGACGATTTACATAGCTCACGGTTCGATACGTCTCACGATTCAGGGCTCCCGGTTTCCACTCAGTACAATACAGTGGATGCCTTGGTAAGCAAGAGACAAAACACCATTGCAGTTCTCTATTTTTCATTTATTTTAGGAATTAGGCCCAACATGTTGGCATTATCAAGGCACGTAATGCAAGTACAAAAGTTCTAACAACATTTTGTGCTATCTTTTCTTGTTGTACAACACAATTGCTTTACTTTAAAACTTTAAACTTTAAAAACTACTACAACGACCAAGGTGGTCATTTTGACCATTTCAGATTTTCAAAGTTTAATAACTCTGTGAGAAGAAAGATATAGACCTGCCGCTCCCTGAATGCTCCTAAAATTGCATATATTTGCATTCAAATGAGTTTTAGCTCAATTGCACAAAAAAGTTATGATAAGATCTACCTAACAGGACCATGAGCGGTCAAAATGACTGCATTTCAGTTGCGTGTCATTGTGTGTGTCATGTCACTATTTATGACGTGTGTTGTTCATGTCATTTCCTTTGCAAGGTTTAGTTCTTTTATTACATGTCACGTTTTATAGGCCTTGTTACATTTGTTAGATTAGCAATATGTGTTTTCCATTTTGTTTCTCAGGTAATATTTCCAACATGTCTGGTTACAGCCACCGTTTCAGACGCACCATGACTACCACCGAGGCGCTGCAGTATTTACAGGCGTTGGACAGCCGCCATTTTAAATTGTTTGAAAAATAGTATTGTAATGATCATGGATGTGTAGAGTCACTAGCCCGTTGGATAACAGGTTGGACCCTTTAGTCAACTGCTTAACCCAGTCCCCCGTGGTGCGGAAGACCCGGGTTCACGTCCCGTCTGCGGCAGTTCCCGGCTGCCCCCGGAATTCGCTAGTGTTAAAATATTCATTTTGGTGTCAGTCGTTCCCTAACAGACATACGGACATATGCAATGCATTGATATCTTAACTGGGTATTTAGAATATAGACTTTAAAAACCGGCAGTCATTTTGACTACCCATGGTCATTTTAGGTAGGAGTGAAATCCCGGTCGTTCTAGTGTTAATAGCACATGATCTCGTGAAATGGGGAGTGTCTCAAACCGTGAAGGTCGTATCAAACGATTCAGAATCCGATCCAGTATCATCCCACCCCTACTAGACAAATGTGAAATTTTCTGTGTCCGTGTGCCTTATAATTGGTTGCATTATACTTGTAGGATGATGGTAACTAAAGCAGCATATAGCAGCATATGTATTGGGCATGGCACTAATACTACCAGGGTTAAGGGTTTGATTTCTAACTGGGGCCACCCATATTCTAATAAGATGTAGCTGTTTCATTGAGACACATTTTATATCCGAGAACAAGAAAAGGCAAGAGCAGCTACAGAAATCCACTCATTCATTCATTTTCATGTTTCTTACTCAGCACGGATTCACTTCCCAATTTCAATCAGAATTATGCTTGGTTAACTTCCATCCATCCATTTTCCGAACCGCTTATCCTGCTCTCAGGATCACGGGGATACTGGAGCCTATCCCAGCAGTCATCGGGTGGCAGGCGGGGAGACAACCTGGACAGGCCGCCAGACTGTCACACAGGGCCGTAACACACACACCCACACACATTCATACCTAGGGACAATTTAATATGGACGAGTCACCTGACCTACATGTCTTTGGATTGTGGGAGGAAACCGGAGTCCCCGGAGGAAACCCACACAGACACGGGGAGAACATGCAAACTCCACACAAGACGACCCGGGACGACCCCCAAGGTTGGACTACCCCGGGGCTCGAACCCAGGACCTTCTTACTGTGAGGCGACAGCGCTAACCACTGCGCCACCGTGCCGCCCCCTTGGTTAACTTGACTTGTTAAATTTTACATAAATCTATGTATTACTGGTACAAATCTTTGAGAACAACATATTGGATTACCAAGAAGAAAAGTCCTATGTATCATTCAATTGTAAGGCAGTTAAATTTAAGATATAATTTCATACGCAATGTGTTCACAGGCTGTGCCGGAATTTGCCGTGTGCCTTCTCCTGTGCTGGCTGCTGCTATTGGGTTTGTACTGCTGCTGTTGGCTTGAGGTGATACAGAGCTGGAATTTGATGTCTGAGATGTGCCACCTCCTGTGGATCTAAACACACAACATGACCTTCAAAATTGCAACAGCAGTGGCTATTCACCAGAAGAAAAACAAAGTTATTTATACAGCTGAACTGTTGAAAAGAGAATTACAAAGTTCGGTAAAATTAAGACACTAAAACAAGGTTAGAGGTTAAACGGGGAAAAGAGTGAGCTATAAACTGAAATCTATTTGTGTAATGTTGTAAAATGAACAACATCTCACTTTGGAGCAGTCTTGATGACAAGATGAACAGTGAAACCATCTTTGATTCCATGCTGATTCAGAGTATCTCCATCCTTCAGTATCTTTCCAGCAAATATAAGCACCAACTGCTCCTGCTTGGCCTTGAACCTCTTGGATATCGCTTGTTTAAACTGATCGTGTGACACAACATAAATAGATTGGTGATGCAGGTTGTAGCATTGTGTGATAAAAAAGCTAGTAAATGGTTGATCAGAAACATCGCAGCTTGCCACCAGTTACCGAATAACGTTTATTAATGACAGATCTCAATACCCTGTGCTGTGAAAAGATAAACTCAATCTCCCACCCATCCAATGCCGGCAAACAGGTTGTCGTTATGTCATCACTATCGTTTTTAACCGCTTCAATTCAACGACACCCTCAACCTAAAGTTTGCATCAACCACAACAGATATATCAAGTACCATTCATTAGATAACCAGTTTGTCTGTCACAATGCCCCAGAGTTGGCTCTAATATCAACATAATGCAAGCTACACTTTACCAATTTAACATGAGTTAACTATCTAACATCATCCCACTGCTGACAGTTCAACACTAACAGCCTACAATCCATGCCTTGCAGCTGCATTCTATAATTCCAACAGAGAAGCGTTCTAAAAGCCACCGAGTCCCAGTCCACAGCCCTCACTCCACTGAAGTCCATGAAAGAGAAAAAAATAACGTTCATCAAAAGAAAATTGTATCTGTACCCTGGGAACGAAATGTTGGCTTACTGTTATATTGTGGCACTGCTACCAATAATCATCAAAAGGAAACTATTCCATTTTAACCTTTTGTTATCCTCAAGAGACCATTTCCTAACCTCAGTGCTAGCTACCTGGATGGACATTTGGTTAACATCTAGTGTTTCGTTCGGATTTTATTCAGAAATAAGCAGGTGATCATTCACTTTGAGTCTTTTTCATTTCTTTTTTCTCATAAGTTTTTTTTTTCATGTTTTAAGTTCTGAGGCAACACGATGGCTTAGTAGCTGGCACTATCGCCTCATAGCAAAAGGATACTGAGTTTGAGTCCATCTGTGTGGAGTCTGCATGTTCTCCTTGTGTTTGCAGCGGTGTCCTCTGGGTACTCTCGTTTTCTCCTTCAGTCCAAAAGACATGCACCTTAACTTGGAAGTCACCAAACTGCTCATGGGTGTAAACAGTGTGCGAGCGGGCCCCGTGATAGTCTGGTGACCTGTCCAGAGTGCCCCCTGTCTTTCAACCAACGCTCCTAGCATAAACTCTAGCCCTGGACCCTGAATTAGATCAAGAGAGTAGGGATAATGGACGGCTTGCCATACAATTATATGTCGCCTGAAATGAAGAAAACTATGTTCCCAAACGAGCAGTATTTCTAGTTAGCCGGTGAAAATAGATTCCTTTACTAAAACCACATTTTCGATCAGTAATTATTCGATGATTGTACTTAATGTAACTGGGCTATTTTCACACAGAACTGACTTCCAGCCGGGCGTACCTATTCGAACAGCAACTGTGGTCGGTGCGCAACTAAACTAGCCACATGTGGAGCAGTCTACCATAGCCTTCACTGGAGTACGAACCACAGAGTGGGACCTGACGGAACACAAGAGTGCCCCCCGAATGCCGCGAAGACGTCGGCGCCAGGCAACGGACACCCGGGACAAACCAACCTGCCCGTCGGCTTGGACAGAGACGAACTCGACAGCTCGCGTTAGCCGTTAGCCGTTAGCGTGGTTCGCTCCACCGCCCGCCGCTCCTCGTCTGCGGACAATAACAACACAGAACCCGTTACCTGGACGACAGAGCAGTCTCCGGAAATTGCAATCTCTTCTTTGTCTTTCGGAGTTTTGACGGTGACGACGATCATCACACTGCCCTGAGAGTCATTTCCCCCCGTGTTGGGTTCAACGGCTCGCTTCGCGCCCCTGTCCTCCGCCATCGTTCCAGCCAGAACCAACGACACCGGAAACCGTTACTGTGTTACCGCGAATCCCGGCAGCGACACCTAGTGGCCTGGAGGCGACGGCTGCTGCTGCATTGACCAGACGGACCAGCAAGTCAGCTTGATTTAAATGTCCGCCGAGTTTGATGTGTGGATTTGTTGATCACTTCAGATTATTGGCAATGGCTTGTATGTTATATCCTGCTTATTTACATATTCGAAATAAATCATCATTCATAATCGTTTTAAACCTTGTTTTAAAACCTCATGTAAACAATACGAAGTGTTTATGAACAACCGCAAAGCCGACAACCATCATGATGCTTTTGTTGTGGCAACGGCCGGACCGGAACCAACAGAGGCGGTCCAGAGGCAGCAGTCCAGAGGCAGCGCCGCAGCGGCCTCTTTAGTCGCCGGCACGGCGGATTGGTTAACAACAAAGTTAAACAAGGGAAAACCCAACAATAAAGTGTGTTGTGTATGCTGCGTTGTTCGCCTTGCTTGTGGGATGTATGTCTAACCTATGTGTGTTGGCCAGCAGTGTGTGTCTAGGCTACGTGTACGTATTAACTCTACGTGGTGTGGTGTGGTGTGCAAATGACGTGTCCAATGAATGAAATGTATGGCCAGGCAAATGTGTCCGTGATCCAAGAGAGAAGAGCGAGGCCTTTAGCGGTCCAAAACCAGAAGCTGGAGCTCCAAGAGAGAAGAGCGAGGCCTTTAGCGGTCCAAAACCAAAAGCTGGAGATCCAAGAGAGAAGAGCGAGGCCTTTAGCGGTCCAAAACCAGAAGCTGGAGCTCCAAGAGAGAAGAGCGAGGCCTTTAGCGGTCCAAACCCGAAAGCTGGAGATCCAAGAGAGAAGAGCGATGCCTTTAGCGGTCCAAAACCAAAAGCTGGAGATCCAAGAGAGAACATCGAGGCCTTTAGCGGTCCAAAACCAGAAGCTTGAGATCCAAGAGAGAAGAGCGATGCCTTTAGCGGCCCAAAACCAGAAGCTGGAGATCCAAGAGAGAAGAGCGAGGCCTTTAGCGGTCCAAACCAGAAGCTGGAGCTCCAAGAGAGAAGAGCGAGGCCTTTAGCGGTCCAAACCCGAAAGCTGGAGATCCAAGAGAGAAGAGCGATGCCTTTAGCGGTCCAAAACCAAAAGCTGGAGATCCAAGAGAGAACAGCGAGGCCTTTAGCGGTCCAAAACCAGAAGCTGGAGATCCAAGAGAGAAGAGCGAGGCCTTTAGCGGTCCAAACCCGAAAGCTGGAGATCCAAGAGAGAAGAGCGATGCCTTTAGCGGCCCAAAACCAGAAGCTGGAGTTCCAAGAGAGAAGAGCGAGGCCTTTAGCGGTCCAAAACCAGAAGCTGGAGCTCCAAGAGAGAAGAGCGAGGCCTTTAGCGGTCCAAAACCAGAAGCTGGAGATCCAAGAGAGAAGAGCGAGGCCTTTAGCGGTCCAAACCCGAAAGCTGGAGATCCAAGAGAGAAGAGCGAGGCCTTTAGCGGTCCAAAACCAAAAGCTGGAGATCCAAGAGAGAACAGCGAGGCCTTTAGCGGTCCAAAACCAGAAGCTGGAGATCCAAGAGAGAAGAGCGAGGCCTTTAGCGGTCCAAACCCGAAAGCTGGAGATCCAAGAGAGAAGAGCGAGGCCTTTAGCGGTCCAAAACCGAAAGCACAAATCTAATGAATAACAGTGTAGATGCATATGTAGCCCTTGGTTCTGCAGGCCGGCTCCCTAGCCCTGTATTTGTGCCTCCTCCTCCCTGGCTCCCTCTGCGTTGTGTTATTTGATTGGTGTGGTTGGAGTCAGGAGAAAACGGACAGAAGTCCGCGCTCTTTGGTCCCGAGCAGTGCAGACTTTATTTTCTCTTGGCTGTCTTTCGTCACCTTTAACATAACAAAAACGTTGTCTCTAATTTCAACTTATTTTTAAATTAACAGTAGGCCTGGTGCCACACAGAACGAGCAGCCTAGCCAGCATTTACAGATTAGCTCTCAGTAGTTCGCTAGCCACATGGGCATCAAACGTCATAAAACAAAACCATTTTCACAAACTAACAACCTAAAACATAAAACGATATCTCTGGCACACATGTTTACATATAAAACTGCATGGGTGACCATTTAAACATAGGGTTGCAGATGGATTTAACAGATCACCCCGTTTCAACATCTTACCTTTAACATATCAAAAACGTTGTGACCTAAAATGGCCACCACGACCAACGACGGCAGCCCAAACAGCTGTTCAACCAGGCATAGCAAAAAACTGAGCGCCCCCCAGTGGCTACTCCCAGATTACCTTGTAAATTGAACCAGGGATGACACATCTCAGAAATAAAACTTTACAGCATAAATGATGTGTCACCTCCACCATCTTACATCCACCCCCTCTTTGCTTGATGGCGTCCCAAGCATCAGATCGTAACAACACTTGGCAATGACACAAAACACATGACTTTAAGAGTCTTTTTTTTTAAAACCAAAGAATAACACAAAAAAACCCCATTGTGGTGTGTGTGTGTGTGGGAGTGGAGTGTAGTGAATGCACCATGGCTTTGTTGAGCTCAGTTATGGCCCACCAGTCTTTTTGCTTTGGTCCTTTGCCACAACCTCCATCCTCGTTCCCTTCATCAGTTTCTGGCTCCACCACCATTCCTTGCCAGCACAACCTTTTCGGAGGACGTCTGTCTCTCGGGGGATTTCTCCTATTTCTTCCTAAGAGCTCAGCAGGGATGTCTTCTGTTTCTCCTGGAGTCGTCCTTTGGGACTCGCCTTCTCCCTCTGCCAGCTCCCCTTGACTCACTGGGCCATCCACCCCTTCAGTCTGGGCTCCGCCTGGACCCTCCTCAAGGTGCTCCGGCTCGCCATCTTCCACTGCTTCGGATTCAGTGTGTGAGGGGCTGTCTTCTGTTTCTCCCTCCCCTTGGCTAACGGGTCCGACCCTTTAGTCGACTGGTCAGCCATGTCTCCCGCGGTGCGGGAGGTACGGGTTCGCGCCCCGCCCGCGGCCGTTCCTGTGGTTGCCCCCCGAATTCGCTACAATACAGTTTGCATTCACAGTAAATATGGGGTTATATCATAGTAGCCAATTCGGGGGGTAGTTTGGGACGCCGCATCCGGGACGCGAACCCGTGGTTCCCACACCGCGGGCGACAACGTTAACCAGTCGACTAAAGGGTCCGACCCGTTAGTCAAGGGCCAACGTGTCTACTTATCCATGCACGCTACATTATATATATATATATATATATATATATATATATATATATATTAGCGACAGGCATGGGCACAAGTCCATGAACACTGGGATGGCCTCCAGTGCTTCACCTGTGCCCCCGTCCATAGGGTTAGTGGTTGTGTCAGGAAGGGCAGACAGTCCAACATTTTGCCAAATCACTATGTGGATTGACAAGTCCATACCGGATCGGTCGAGGCTCCATAGGGGATTGGCTGAGGCCCAGGTTAACAACGGCCATCACTGGTCCTGTGACGTCACAGGGTACCGATGAAAACTAGGCAATCCGCTGTGGCGACCCCTGAAAAACGGGGAACAAGCTGAAAGAAGAGGTAAATATGGGATTATGGTCTCCAAAAAACATTCTACTCTTCTGTTTTTTTCTAATTTGTAAGCCTATGTTTTCTGCCTTCATCCTTTCCTTTATTCCCCGGATGTCCTCTAGGCTCCAGACCCGAGTTTTGATATTTCAGTGTATATTTCGACATGAAGAAACAAGAAATATGAAAAAGAAAACAGCTCATGTGTATACAGAAAAGCGTAAATCTATGTCAACATGTTAATTTGCCATTCATAATATTTCTTACAATAAATACACCTGTTCCTTACTATGGATGTAATTTCAACAACAGGGCTTGTCAACAGAGGTAACTCAGAGTCAAGTTTACCTTACTTGCGTGGGAATCGTGCAGTGACAGGTCGGCACATGGCTTAAGTGCAAAAAGCCTCTGTCAGTGATGTTCAGAAAAGGAACAGAAATCAAGGAAAACGTCACTTATTTAAGTGGTATTTTATTGCCTGTCATCACCCAACTGACTGTAACCACCCTGGACTGTTGGAATATTGCAGTTTGTATTATTTTGTACATTTCATGTCTATTAATGTCTACAAAACACATTAAAAGGAAACACAGCACATTAATGTATTTAACATTACTCACTAAAAACTGCAGTTTTGTGTCATTCCCAACACAATTTTTTTGGAAATTTTGTCGCATGACTTTCTATGAATTTGACATATTCAGTCGATCCATGAGACGAGGACCTCTTAAAACCAGAACCTGGTAGCAAACATGCAGAAGTGACTAGTTCAACCCAACAGCTGAGTCCCACTTTGACATTTCCACTCTTATCGTAGTGATGAAAAGCTGATTACCACTTTCATATGGAAGTTGCTATTGTTCTGGTTTGTCTGGTACTGCCAAAGTCGTACCTGCCTCTTTTTCTTTGCTTTGCTGTTGCGTTCAAGATAGGTGTTACTTTATTGAAACAATGCAATAAAGAAATCTAATCTGATCTGACCTTTTTCTTTTTGTTCCCCTGTGCCTTACTCACAGGATCTACGTACTCGCCTAAACTAAGACTTGGTGGTACGCAAACACACTTAGCTGACCTGAATTAATGGGAAGGAAAAAAAGTCAATACCACACATGTGCTATCGTCAGTCCACACCTAAAACGTTAGATAAATCACACAATATAAGTGGTGGCTCTGCTGTAGTGCTGACTGCTGCAGTGCGGGACCTGCGGGTTCTTCAGGCTACCAGGTAGGGGGGCACATGTAGGCATGTAGGCATGCTATGGACAGGACGTAAAGGAACGGAAACATTTTTGCATATCAAACAAGTTGCGATGTTTAAATTGTTGAAATGAAGCATAACGCCCATCCGATGACCTTGCTTCTTTCCCTTAGATTACTGATATATAGCCGCCATGGGTTCCAAATATCTGCTTTTCCACAGCGCATTGCTGCTTTTCACGTAAGTATGACAAAAAAGGTTATACCAGAAACCTTTCCTCAGACTTTTCCAATACACTGTTTCAACGCTTCATGTCCATTCCTCTGAGAATCTTTTCCAACTCACATGAATGCTCCTCAGGGTTTTGTGCCACGGAAAGGACCTTTTCTTCAATGACAATGGAAAACTTCAATTGTCTGAGTCCTACAACACTGCATGGATGGCAGGTGTCCAGGACTTCCGCACCTTGTCCCTGATCACCATTCCTGGTACCCATGACAGCCTGGCCCTGTATGGAGGCCCCGTGGCTGAACGCCAAGTCTGGGGCCTCAGAGATCAGCTTAGGGCCGGCATACGTTTCCTGGATCTCAAAGTCTTCGCGCTGTGGGACACGCTCTACGTAATGCACGGAGTGATGTACGAACGCAGCACTCTTAGAGAGGTCCTGGACACGGTCCGAGAGTTCCTGTCTGAGTTCAGGACTGAGGCGGTTCTCATCCAAGTGAAACCAGAGTCTTTTGATAAAGATAGCGTCAATCAAATGGTGCAGAGTCTGATTAGCAATGACCAACATGTTTGGGTGAGCTCTGGCATGCCCAATATGGGTCAGATCAGGGGGAAAATTGTATTTGTGCAGAAAAACACCTTCCCACTCGGTATTCCACTCATGGACACAGGCAGTAATGGTAATAACAAGGTTACCAATATCCAAGCTCAGGACAGCGCCGTTATCCAATACTTGAATCAAGCCACCGAGGCGTGTGGAGGCGACAATATGCCTCTGACGTTCTCCAGCGGCACTGGCTTCGGCACATTCTGGGGTATATTTCTAACCCCAAAACGGGTGGCTGAGAAGGTGGACCCCTGGCTTAACCATTATATAAGGCAGTTTTATCCAAACCATCCCAGACCATGCTTTGGTGTCATTGCCATGGACTTCCCTGGCATCGATCTCATTCAAACTGTAGCCAATTTAAATCGGTGGTAAACGTCATCTGGTAAAGGTCTTCTGTCACCTACTTGTAAGGCAGTGGGTTTGAATGAGATGCAAGACTATGCACTATGTCTTTTTCCTTTTTTCCCCTCTCGACTTTTCACTTTAAGCTGACTTATTATCCAAAAGTGTCTTAAAGGTGATGCAAAATTAGTGCTGACATTCTCTACAGTAACATGCTGAAATATGACAAAAATGTTTTAAAAATAAAAGCCTCAGATCCTCTCACTTTACGCTGTAAACTGTGGAGTAAAGTTGTGTGGATTAAAATACTTACCTAGAAAGTTCCTGTACTGATTTTTTCCCTACACACAGTCACATTTATGTGCACGGTATAATAAAACCAGTTGCGATGGGATGAAGTGTGCATTATCCATATACATGTAACAAGAAAGCTGACATATTTAAGAATGTCTTTCTGACAAAATGCCACTTTGGTGATTTCTTGGTAACTCGGTCATGTGTTGCTTGTTGATGCCATCATGCCTGCACTATGTTGAATTTGCGAGAAATACACAAGTATTTGATAAGGGAAAGATAAGGATAACGATAAGATAAGGGAAAGTTGGCCTTTGCTGCCCATGTAAGCGTTCGTTTTCATTTCCTGCAGCTGGTCTGGACAACTTACAGGCGAGAGTAAAAGAGAAATAAATGTCTCCTGTCATTGCTGTGGCGGTGAGAGAGAACCCTTCTAATCCGCAGGCGAAGGGTTTGGATGTCATACGGCTTCCAGACAGGTCCAGGACACACAGGGTTAGCCAGAGAGGAGGGAGAGAGCAGTAATGGTCACACAGACGCTGAGACAGGAGAGCGGAGTTGGGGGGGGGGGGTCACCGAGCCAATCAGAAGCCAAAAGGAAAGGACGACGGTTCCTCACGGTAACCGCTGTCCAGCCCAGCATGTGGCAGTTATACGCGAGGAAGTTCAATGCCCGGTGTCAAACACTGAAAGGTGGAGGGGAAGGAAGGAGAAGCGGCGGGATTAACTGACAAGAATACAAACGATACATTGTGCATATATGTCATCAGACCAATCAACTCTACACAACCTTACACCTTTACATTCGATGGTCATAACAGAAGTAAGCAAATAAAGAAACTGCCTGAACTGTAGTATCAACAATAATAATGACGATAATGCTGAACGAAAATGAAACACGTTTGCCGGGGCGTAAATTTACAGTGTACCGTTAAGGTCAAAGTTGTTAGCCCCCAAGGCACTAGTCATTCATTCATTTACCTTTATTTAACCAGGTTAGTCCCATTGAGATTAAAATCTCTTTTGCAAGAGAGAGCTGGCCAAGAATGGCAGCAGTGCACCGGTTTCAGCACACACTCACATGAAGACAACAGCACAGCTCAAAGTGCAAAACAGCATAAAAATTAAGGGAAAAGATACAAACCTGTTATCAGTTGAAACATTTACAATTTCCAGTAGACTCAGATTCCATAGGCTTAACCATACCTTTAAATTAGGATAGAGTAACCAAGTCCTGGAGTTTAAGTCTGTTCTGCAGGCTATTCCAGGCAGATGGTGCAGAAAACATAAAGGCCTTCCTGCCCAGCTCAGTCCCAACTTTAGGAACAGCCATTTGCAAGGTGTCCTGAGACCGTCACCCATAAGTGCCATGTTTTATGGACAGAATGACACATAAATAACAGGGGAGGGTACCCAGAATGGCCTTATAGATAAAAACAAACCAGTCACTAAGTCACCGTGTTGATAGAGCAGGCCAGTGGACTTTGGAGTAAAGGACCCAGTGATGAGTGAGGGCTCTACAGTTTGTAACAAACCGTAATGCTCCGTGATACACAGTGTCTAACATATGGACACAATAATGCTCCGTGATACACAGTGTCTAACATATGGACACAATAATGCTCCGTGATACACAGTGTCTAACATATGGACACAATAATGCTCCGTGATACACAGTGTCTAACATATGGACACAATAATGCTCCGTGATACACAGTGTCTAACATATGGACACAATAATGCTCCGTGATACACAGTGTCTAACATATGGACACAATAATGCTCCGTGATACACAGTGTCTAACATATGGACACAATAATGCTCCGTGATACACAGTGTCTAACATATGGACACAATAATGCTCCGTGATACACAGTGTCTAACATATGGAGACAATAATGCTCCGTGATACACAGTGTCTAACATATGGACACAATAATGCTCCGTGATACACAGTGTCTAACATATGGACACAATAATGCTCCGTGATACACAGTGTCTAACATATGGAGACAATAATGCTCCGTGATACACAGTGTCTAACATAGGGACACAATAATGCTCCGTGATACACAGTGTCTAACATATGGACACAATAATGCTCCGTGATACACAGTGTCTAACATATGGACACAATAATGCTCCGTGAGACACAGTGTCTAACATATGGAGACAATGATGCTCCATGAGACACAGTGTCTAACATATGGACACAATAATGCTCCATGATACAGTGTCTAACATATGGAGACAATAATGCTCCGTGAGACACAGTGTCTAACATATGGAGACAATGATGCTCCGTGAGACACAGTGTCTAACATATGGACACAATAATGCTCCGTGATACACAGTGTCTAACATATGGACACAATAATGCTCCGTGAGACACAGTGTCTAACATATGGACACAATAATGCTCCGTGATACACAGTGTCTAACATGGACACAATAATGCTCCGTGATACACAGTGTCTAACATATGGACACAATAATGCTCCGTGATACACAGTGTCTAACATATGGACACAATAATGCTCCGTGAGACACAGTGTCTAACATATGGAGACAATGATGCTCCATGAGACACAGTGTCTAACATATGGACACAATAATGCTCCATGATACAGTGTCTAACATATGGAGACAATAATGCTCCGTGAGACACAGTGTCTAACATATGGAGACAATGATGCTCCGTGAGACACAGTGTCTAACATATGGACACTATAATGCTCCGTGAGACACAGTGTCTAACATATGGAGACAATGATGCTCCATGAGACACAGTGTCTAACATATGGAGACAATAATGCTCCGTGAGACACAGTGTCTAACATATGGACACAATAATGCTCCATGAGACACAGTGTCTAACATATGGAGACAGTGGGCTGATGCCTTCATGGACAGTAAGTCAGCAACTATGGAACATTTCCCTGACATTCTGCCCAATGATTGCATCATTCATAGAACTTTACATAGTAAAACATTCATCAATGTTAAAGAGACTGACATGTCCTTTCTGAACTCTTTTTATTTAACATTGGGAGTTTGAATCGTTTGAATGGTTTTATGAATTCAAAGCTATGGGCTACTGTCTTAATGCTGACGTCACCGCTCATACCGCTCATACCGCTCGTCCGCCGACATGATAACTGACCGATAAACGTCGATTAATATCACAGTTCGGTGAGTATTTTGACTTCATAACTCAAAATCTGTTACAAACAACAGTAAGACGCGGGTCCGTGGATATAAGGGTTTAATGTTAGGGTTTTAAACACGAGCGGCAGCGCGGTGACGCTTGACATGGACCCAGTTATCCACAGCGCTCATACGTAGTACGGACACACCCTATATGCAAATTAACTGGTGACTACGTATCCACCGGCACAAGTTGTTATTGGACACCATCTACAGTCAATCACAGATCTCGCGCCAGTGGCCGCAGACGCGCTGTTTTGGCCACTGAATTTCCCTGTGGTCACGTCCCAACTCGGAACACAGCCGAGGAATAGGAATAGGAATAGGAAAAGGAATAGGAATAGGAAAAGGAATAGGAAGAGGAATAGGAATAGGAAAAGGAATAAGAAGAGGAATAGGAATAGGAAAAGTAATGGGAAGAGGAATAGGAATAGGAATAGGAAAAGGAATGGGAAGAGGAATAGGAAGAGGAAAAGGAAAAGGAATAGGAAGAGGAAGAGGAAGAGGAATAGGAATAGGAATAGGAATAGGAAAAGGTCCGACTGTGGTCGGAGTCGAGGAAGCAGCAATCGTTGGCAGCGCTGTCTTGGGGAGGGGGGCGGAGTCGGCTTGGGTTCGTCACGTGACTGCGTCTCTGGGTGTGTGTGGGGAAAAGCAGTGGTGGTTCGGCCTGGAGGCGCCTTGTTACGGAAGTGGCGAGGCGCCTCCTTCCAGACTGCCGGCCGCAGAGAGGCAGCTGGCGAGGAGCAGCAGTCCGAGGGTGGGTGTTTGAATTAAAATAGAGATCGATTGGTTACTAAATTGGGAGGAAAAATGAGAAATAAATGTTTTAAAGGAAAAGGAATTTTCAGATTTTGATGTCAGTATCTCTTTAAGGCCCATATTTGGCACATTTCGGAATGTAAAATAAATCTTCCGGTTCGCTTTATACCACATGTAGTGAAAATTGAGGGGGGCAAAACTATTAGCCCCCATGTGATTTTTTTTTGCTTTCAAACCACACCTGACCAATCAATCAGCGTCAAACCACACCTGACCAATCAATCAGCGTCAAACCACACCTGAGCAACCAATCAGCATTGAACCTTACTTAAGGGACTCCGGTGAACAGGGCTAGTGGCCCTTGAACACTTGATTGAGAGGGACTACTCTTGAGTTCTTGGTAAGAAGTCATTTCATCATGCCAAAAAGTAAAGAAACCAGTCTGGAACTCAGAAAGAAGGTAGTGGATGCTCATCTTAAGGGGGAAGGCTATGCTGCCATTTCCAAGCGTTTCACAGTGTCTAGAACAGCTGTACGTTGCATCATTGCAAAGCACAAGGAGACAAGTTCTGTTAGAAACAAACCCGGGCCTGGTCCAAAGTGCAAGATTTCAAAAACTTTGGAGAGGAAAATAGTCAGAGATGTCAACAACAATCCCCAGATCTCTGCCAAGATGACTGTTGCTGAACCGGCCTCTTCTGGACTTGATGTTTCAAGGAAGACTGTTGTGAGGGCTCATGGGCTTCGAGGTCATCGTCCAACACATCAGAGCCAGACTGAAGTTTGCCCGTGAACATTTGAAGCATGGGCATGAGTTTTGCGAGTCTGTCCTTTGGTCTGACGAGACTAAACTTGAGCTGTTTGGGCACATGGATGTTGCTTTGGTTTGGTGAAGGAAGGGAGAGGCCTTCAACCCTAAAAACACAGTTGCCCCAGTTAAACATGGTGGTGGGAGCATAGTGCTGTGGGGCTGTTTTGCTGCTCCAGGCACAGGGAACCTTGTTGGGGTGCATGGGATCATGAAGAAAGAAGATTATGTTGACATTTTGAAGGATAACGTAAAGAAATCTGCTGCCAGTCTAGTTTTAGGTCTCTACTGGGTCTTCCAGCAAAACATGACCCGAAGCATACATCCAAGTTGGTCCAAAACTTTTTGAAGGATACCAAAATCCAGGTCCTGGAGTGGCTCTCTCGGAGCCCAGATCTCAATCCTGTTGAGAATCTGTGGCGGGAGCTCAAGGTTCATGTCCATGCTGGAAAACCAGGCAATGTGGATGAGCTGGAACAGTTTGCCATGGGAGAATGGGCTGAGATCCCTCAGGAGACATGAGCCAGCCTAGTTAGGAACCACCATAAGAGGGTGTTGTCCGTTGTGAGTCAGAAAGGTTACACTATTGACTATTAATGGTCAGAGGGCTAATCATTTTGGCCCTGTCATGTTAGTTTTTTCTTGTTTCAGTTCAGCACATCAGTAAAATACCTTAATCAAGCTCAGTGGAGATTTTCTCTTTGTTCTTCTGGAAGCAGTGAAACTATAAACACTTCTGGTTGTGGTCGTTTCCATGGAAACGTTCAGGGCTTTGTTTGATTTCATAAAGGGGGCTGATCATTTTGACCTTAACTGTACATTAAGTGAAACTTTTATAATGTAAGTAAGCAAGTGTTATATGTTTTGACTATTTCCCGTTTGTGCTTCTGGAAATGGTGGAGATATATTTCTCAATTTATGTAATTAAAGCAGCAGCGATTTTTTTTATTTATAAATGTACTTTTATGGATGTGATGTTTTACAAAGAAAATAACATTTATTAACTAAAACTTATTGTTACTTTCACTTTGTGTCATTCAAGAGAAAAATGATCAGAGACTTCCGACATAATAAAAGCATTTGGATCCTTCCAACGTTTTCTGGAAGAGGTGCAGTCCCAAAATAAATGTGTGAGTGTCTCACTTCGAGTTGGGAAGACGTTCTAACCGAATGTAAGGGTGACGTCATTAAGTATATTTACATCAATTTACCATATTTTACAGAAAGATGCGTAAAGACGAATGAATACGTGTCCTCAAGAAATACATTTCTGCACTGAATAATCAGACACATCGATTGCAGCCCGTCGTCAGTGTCACGGTCGTTACTGGCCTTTACTGACGTTTCGGGTTTTCCGTTTTCATTTCGGCATATGGCAGGTTAGGCCGCTGCTGCTGCGTCTGAAACGGCAGCCTACGCCCGTCTCCACTAGAGGGAGCTGCAGCGCCATCAGCGCTCCCTTCCCGCGTGACCCGAAAACGTTACAATTTTGTACATTTAAAATGGTGACGGCGAGAATAAACAAACGTGTGATACACAACTGTCGTTCAGCAGACACGCATGCGCACAGCCGACATCCCGCGAGGACCTCTTCGGTGGTTTTAGTTTAGGACGCCAACTCCCCATCCGTTTTTCGCCTGTTTTTTTTTTTAATGATGATTATTTCTTTCCATTCATTAATAGCAGTTTTTAAAAGGCGTTGCTCTTTTGGCGCTTCCTCTGAAAGGCGTGTGCAGGTGTTGCTTGTTGAGGGCAAACCAGCTCCCGGTGCGGAAGCGCATTACTGGGCGGACGCGTCGCCCTTGGCAACTGGAGCGCGGATTCTCCTTTTCTGCGGATGCTCTTGATATTCCAAGGGAGTAAATCGTCAAATTAAAAGGGAAGTAAAAGCCAAAGCATTGCTGATTGGCTTTTGTCATTATTTTGATGGCGAGAGAAATCTATAATGATGCACAGGGTTTTTTTGTTCTTCCGTGAAATGTTGTTTTATATTTTACTCAAAGTTTCAATACACAGATTGATACAGATTATACAATACACAGATTGATACAGTTTATACAATACACAGATTGATACAGTTTATACAATACACAGATTGATACAGATTATACAATACACAGATTGATACAGTTTATACTATACACAGATTGATACAGATTATACAATACACAGATTGATACAGTTTATACAATACACAGATTGATACAGATTATACAATACACAGATTGATAGATTATACAATACACAGATTGATACAGTTTATACAATACACAGATTGATACAGATTATACAATACACAGATTGATACAGTTTATACAATACACAGATTGATACAGTTTATACAATACACAGATTGATACAGATTATACAATACACAGATTGATACAGATTATACAATACACAGATTGATACAGATTATACAATACACAGATTGATACAGATTATACAATACACAGATTGATACAGATCATACAATATACAGATTGATACAGATCATACAATACACAGATTGATACAGATTATACAATACACAGATTGATACAGTTTATACAATACACAGATTGATACAGATTATACAATACACAGATTGATACAGATTATACAATACACAGATTGATACAGATTATACAATACACAGATTGTCCACAATATCAGACAAAAACTTTACCAAGAAAAAACTGTAGACAAACAGCAGCCCCTACGTGTAATGTCGCAATACTTTAGATAATGCAGCGTGGCCTTCCCTCGGCTGTTTGTGCAGCGTTTCAGCAGGCATGGGTGGATTCATGTCTGGTACTGCCTCCTCCTGGGGTGGGAGGAACTAGCGGGAACAGGCTGAAGGACGTCACTCCCGTTTACCTCCGGAAGGTTTCAGGAACTGCGCAGCGAGGCAGACCGACCGACCGACCGACAGGCGGGATTCAGACTTGTGTAGCGGGTGAGGCCCCTTCTCCATGCGTTCTAACCCGTCTTCAGGCCATGGAGGATAGTGTGTAATGAGATGCGTTTTAAATGTTTGCTCTCATGGCATCACTTGTCGTAGGAACAGTAGGTTTAAAAACACGCTGGATGTTTGGTGTGATCAAGTACTATTTGAAAGCTCTCTGGGATTGGCATGTAGGATTTTTTCTCTCGATTATGTTCGACTTTTTATTGTATTTTGCGATTTGCCCACCCGGTTCAGTACTTCCTGAAAGCGGATTCCTGTGCCGGAGGTTCCCACGGCAGACCGGCGTGGCCCACCGCAGGGACTACCGTGCAGCAGCGCTGGCTTTCCCGCTGCGCGCTGATCCTCCGCGGCGCGGCGCAACAAGAGCCCACGTTCTGCCCGAGCCGGGCGTCATGTTGCCAGTGGGTGGTGCTGCTTTCCGTGTTCCTCCACTGCCTTTGCAGTCCGAGGAACACCTCCTCAGAGGAAAAGCTGATAGTTTATCACACGGAACATCACCACAGACAGATCCAGATCGTAGGTTCTGCTCAACCCCCACTTCACTTAAAGCTGCAATAGGCAATATTAGTTCATTCCCATTTTGGCTGAAATAGCGCGTTTTGACCGTTACATGTCACTAAGACGTTTTTAATGAAGGGTTCCTTTCAGAAAGATGCTGTCTGTGAGCCCCCGGCCGTATTTTTATGTATTTGTTTTTTTTTAAAAAAAAACTGGACCCGGTCTGAATCAACCAACCAACCAGGGTAAGCTAGCACATAACTAGCCAATCACAGTGACTCTGTAAAACGCGTGTCATCCGGGTTTTACGTGTCTTGGTTCGGCGCATGCGCAGCAGAGCGCATGTAGAAGTATCAAGAGCTATGGCAACTTGTGCTAAATGTCCAATCCTTCCTTTGCCTGCAACGGCGTATAGTACAAAACAAGGCAAAAGAAGGAAGCGCTTGGAGGAGAAGTGCGAGACAAAGATGGCACCAAAGAAAAAGAGAGACCAGATGAGGGTCAACATCGGAGAGGCATTTCCGAGACGGCGAGAGCTGCGGGGTGTGAGGGGCTTAGCGGAGTGGGGGAGGCAGCAGAGAGGTGGGAGGTTTTGCATGTTCACCATGCCTGCTGCAGCCTTAATAGTGCATCTCACACCTCCACAGTAAGTTACTCACTTCATGCGATGCAGCATCACGGGAGGTGCTGGAGTCTATCCCAGCATGAACTGGGCAGAGAAGACAGACAGACACCCTGGACGGGGCAAAAGTGCGTCACGGGAAACACGCGCGCGTGCGCACACACGCTCACTCACTATTTCACACCTGTGGACAATTTAGGGACTCCAGTTTACCTTACATTAGATAGACACCAGTTTACAAACTACAGACCAGTCTCATTATTGTCACAATTCCCCAAAATATTGGGGAAACTAGTTGCTGCTAGACTAGACAAATTCATTGAGAAGCACAACTGACTGACCGATAGCCAGTAGGGGTTTGGACCAAACACGTCAACGTGTCTGGCGCTCATTGAATTAACTGAAGAAATAACTAACTGCATAGAGCAAAAGAAGAAGAAGAAGAAGAAGAAGAAGAGTTTGCTGCGGGAATATTCATAGATCTAAAAAAGCCTTTGACACTATGACCACAACAGATTAATAGACGAATTGGAAAGGTGTGGAATCGGGGGGGGGGGCTGCAGAATTGGCTAAGAAGCTATAAGTAACAGGCAGCAGTTTGTAAAGATAGGTGAACATAAACCGTCATGCATGGATATTACTTGTGGTGTACCCCAGGGCTCGGTTTTAGGTCCAAAACTGTTCATTCTGTACTTATATGATATATGCAAGATATCAAACGTATTGAAATGTGTTCTGTTTGCTGATGACATGAATATTACTTGTGGTGTACCCCAGGGCTCGGTTTTAGGTCCAAAACGGTTCATTCTGTACTTACATGATATATGCAAGATATCAAACGTATTGAAATGTGTTCTGTTTGCTGATGACATGAATATATTTTGTTCTGGTGAGGATGTACAGCAGCTTTTGGAGCGGACCACAGTAGAAATGGAAAAATTAAAACGGTGGTTTGACAGAAACAAATTATCCTTAAATCTGGCAAAACAAAGTTTATGTTGTTTGGACATGATAAAATAAACAGCAAAGTAAAAGTAGTGATAGACAGTATCCAACTAGAACGAGTATATGAAAATCCATTCCTAGGTGTGATGCCAGACCACAAAATCTGCTGGAACCCTCACATATCACATGTGTGCGAGCAAAGCTGGCAAGGAGCATTGCATCATGGGAAAAGTAACTCACATTCTGGATCACAAGTCATTGTACAGTCTGTATTGTTCCTTCATGTTACCATGTCTGAGCTACTGTGTGGAGGTATGGGGTAACACCTACAACACCACCCTACAGCATTATGTATACTACAGGAAAGAGCCATAAGGACAGTTAATAATGCAGGATATCATGAACACACCAACAAGCTGTTTTTAAAGCCAAGCGCCTTGAAGTTCAGGGGTTTAGTAGAATTTAACACGGGACAAATGATGTTCAAAGAGGAAGCAATCCACTCCCCAGTAATAATCAAAACTATTCCCAGATGGAGAAGGGGAATATAATTTGATAGGGGAATCAAACATCAAGAAATGATGTGTTGGTACAGCTTAAGGAGCATGTGCATTTCAGCCTGTGGCGTAACACTGTGGAACAGTGTGAGCATGGAACTCAAACACAGTACCAACACTACACAGGTCAAGAGGAGGTACAAAGGACTGATTATCAAGAGGTCAATGAAGAGTTGTGTTAACTGTTAAAACTTTTACTTATCTCCAAACATTCCTAATTACATTGTCATCCATTTTCCCTTATATAACACAGAGGGGCTATCTGGCTTGTTATATTTATATAAAAATATACTTTTGTCATATTTTTTGTTGCATATATTTTTTGCTTTTCCTCTTTGTAGTGTATAGCAGCTGAATTAACCCACGAGTAGGTGAGAGGGGGTAGGAAAAAATAAGTGTGTATTCCTCCTGCTGCTTTTCCAACATGTAACAAATAGTGTGGGGCATATGGAGATGTGTTCACTGAGTCTGATGTGTGGATTTGTTGATCACTTCACATCATTTGCAATGGATTATCTGTATGTCATATCCTGCTTATTCCATGTTCCACATAAATCATCATTCATTCATCCATAACATGCAGGTCTTCGGACTTTGGGAGGAGATCCATACAAACACAGGGAGGACATGTAAACCTTTTACAGATGGGCTGAAATTGAGCCCACAAGCATCTTCATCAAAATATGATTTGATTCTTGTGAAGAATGGTGTTTAATTACAACAGCTAAAACTGACAGTGTCCACAAAGTTCTACCAGATGTCACGTCACTGGAGACGGGGTTGATCTCCAGATGTCACGTCACTGGAGACGGGCTTGATCTCCAGATGTCACGTCACTGGAGACGGGGTTGATCTCCAGATGTCACGTCACTGGAGACGGGGTTGATCTCCAGATGTCACGTCACTGGAGACGGGCTTGATCTCCAGATGTCACGTCACTGGAGACGGGATTGATCTCCAGATGTCACGTCACTGGAGACGGGGTTGATCTCCAGATGTCACGTCACTGGAGACGGGGTTGATCTCCAGATGTCACGTCACTGGAGACGGGGTTGATCTCCAGATGTCACGTCACTGGAGACGGGGTTGATCTCCAGATGTCACATCACTGGAGACGGGGTTGATCCCCACTGACACATGTTGACCAGATGTTATTTATTAAACTGAAACGTTTTTTCTTTGAAAGGTAATCTCAATCATTGTGCCTTTTACAGTTCTCAACTTCCAGGTGAAGGTCAAGATGTCCATAACCCTGACCAAGACGGGAGAGGTGTCGGTGCTCACCATGACCTCTGACCCTACCAGTTTCTGTCCTCCACTGTGCCAAATCTTCAAGGTCCTCTGCTACAGCCCTGCATGTTGCTCTGTGTCCGAGAAACTGAAAACAGTCGGCGGTAGTTCCCAGTCAGCACTTGGGGTGAGTGGAAAAGGGTAAAGGCAAACCAAAAGTTGGCTTGAAATGAAGAGGGTCTGTGTATGTTCAAGAACAGCTGGGGGGGAAATGAGTATGTAAGTTTTCACATAACATGTTAAACAGTAAACCAAGTAGGAAATCACAGAAGGTTGAATCAGTTCATCTGGACACAACGTCTACTGACAGAAAGGTTTCATCATCAGCCAAGTGACCTCTTCAGCCTCACCTGACTGCAGCTACCCCACCCTTATAGACAATACAGTGACTGCAGGTGTCCCCACCCTTATAAACAATACAGTGGCTGCAGGTGTCCCCACTCTTATAAACAATACACTGACTGCAGGTGTCCCCACCCTTATAAACAATACAGTGACTGCAGGTACCCCCACCCTTATAAACAATACACTGACTGCAGGTGTCCCCACCCTTACAATACAGTGACTGCAGGTACCCCACCCTTATAAACAATACAGTGACTGCAGGTACCCCACCCTTATAAACAATACAGTGACTGCAGGTACCCCACCCTTATAAACAATACAGTGACTGCAGGTGTCCCCACCCTTATAATGCCACTGTATTGTTTATCAGGCTGGGACACCTGCAGTCAGGTGAGACAGAAGAGGTCCCTTAGCTGATGATGAAATTTGTCTGTCAGTAAACGTTGTGTCCAGATGAAGTGATTCAACCTTCTGAAATACAAGAGACGTATGAAACATTTTGTTTCATGTAAAACTTGACAGATTCTGTGTTTCCTTCTTCCCAGACTATCCAGATTATGGATGGGCTGTTCAACATTGCCCTTGGAGCCATCCTCTACAGTAGCGGAGGTACTGGGTGGCAAATGGATATGTATTTTTTTCCTTATTGGCTTGGTGGTTTGGTAAGCAAATAACATTCTTTACTCTGCTGCTCTTTATTCACATGGGCTATTTGTTTCTGTTGTAAAGCAGAACTCCAGCAGAACTATCAGTTAAAGCAGAACTCCAGCAGAACTATCAGTTAAATCAGAACTCCAGCAGAAGTACCAGTTAAATCAGAACTCCAGCAGAAGTACCAGTTAAATCAGAACTCCAGCAGAAGTACCAGTTAAAGCAGAACTCCAGCAGAACTACCAGTTAAATCAGAACTCCAGCAGAAGTACCAGTTAAAGCAGAACTCCAGCAGAACTATCAGTTAAAGCAGAACTCCAGCAGAAGTACCAGTTAAATCAGAACTCCAGCAGAAGTACCAGTTAAATCAGAACTCCAGCAGAAGTACCAGTTAAAGCAGAACTCCAGCAGAACTACCAGTTAAATCAGAACTCCAGCAGAAGTACCAGTTAAATCAGAACTCCAGCAGAAGTACCAGTTAAATCAGAACTCCAGCAGAAGTACCAGTTAAAGCAGAACTCCAGCAGAACTACCAGTTAAATCAGAACTCCAGCAGAAGTACCAGTTAAATCAGAACTCCAGCAGAAGTACCAGTTAAAGCAGAACTCCAGCAGAAGTACCAGTTAAATCAGAACTCCAGCAGAACTACCAGTTAAATCAGAACTCCAGCAGAAGTACCAGTTAAAGCAGAACTACCAGTTAAATCAGAACTCCAGCAGAAGTACCAGTTAAATCAGAACTCCAGCAGAAGTACCAGTTAAATCAGAACTCCAGCAGAAGTACCAGTTAAAGCAGAACTCCAGCAGAACTACCAGTTAAATCAGAACTCCAGCAGAAGTACCAGTTAAAGCAGAACTCCAGCAGAACTATCAGTTAAAGCAGAACTCCAGCAGAAGTACCAGTTAAATCAGAACTCCAGCAGAAGTACCAGTTAAATCAGAACTCCAGCAGAAGTACCAGTTAAAGCAGAACTCCAGCAGAACTACCAGTTAAATCAGAACTCCAGCAGAAGTACCAGTTAAATCAGAACTCCAGCAGAAGTACCAGTTAAATCAGAACTCCAGCAGAAGTACCAGTTAAAGCAGAACTCCAGCAGAACTACCAGTTAAATCAGAACTCCAGCAGAAGTACCAGTTAAATCAGAACTCCAGCAGAAGTACCAGTTAAAGCAGAACTCCAGCAGAAGTACCAGTTAAATCAGAACTCCAGCAGAACTACCAGTTAAATCAGAACTCCAGCAGAAGTACCAGTTAAAGCAGAACTACCAGTTAAATCAGAACTCCAGCAGAAGTACCAGTTAAATCAGAACTCCAGCAGAAGTACCAGTTAAATCTGTCTTCTTGGTTTCTTCTGAAGCGACAGATGAGAGAGCAAATATTTGAACTTCCAGAACTAAATGTCTCCAATAAGATCCTGAGGAAATAGTGAGAAATGAATTTCATGGGTGTCCGGGTGGTGTAGTGGTCTATTCTGTTGCCTACCAACATGGGGAAGGTGGTTTGAATCCCCATGTTACCTTCGGCTTGGTCCGGTGTCCCCACAGACACAGTTGGCCGTGTCTGCGGGTGGGAAGCCGGGTGTGGGTATGTGTCCTGGCCGCTGCACTAGCGCCTCCTCTGGTCGGTCGGGGCGCCTGTTCAGGGGGGAGGGGGAACTGGGGGGAACAGCGTGATCCTCCCACACCCTACGTCCCCCTGGTGAAACTCCTCACCGTCAGGTGAAAAGAAGCGGCTGGTGACTCCACATGTATGGGAGGAGGCATGTGGTAGTCTGCAGCCCTCCTGGATCAGCAGAGGGGGTGGAGCAGAGACCGGGACGGCTCGGAAGAGTGGGGTAATTGGTAGGATACAATTGGGGAGAAAAAGGGGGGGGGGGAATCCAAACAATAAAAAAGAAATGAATGTCACAAGGCTAGGCAACAAAGCAACAGGGTGTTTCTGTCTCTGCTGCCCCCTGGCTTCCATACGCATGTCTGAAATTATGCTCGTCTTCTTACAAACGCTAAAACATAATGTCTCAGTCTGCACAATCTGTCCTTGTCAAAAGCGGAACACCGGAAGGTGAATCTCATTTGTTGGGTTGTAGGTGGGGAGGGTTGCTTATGATCACAAGCATCTGTCAGAGATCACGGAAAGTAAAATGGGTTGTAAAGTGACATGTAAGTGATTTGTGAATTACTTGTTTCAAAGGTTTGTCTGAAACTTTTTGGTCTTCTCTCCAGTTCATTCTTTTTGGCATCATGTGCATCTTGTCAGAGAGGTTCCCCAGTCCCTGCACCGTAAGTTCCTCAACCAAACGTCTTTCTTATTTTGGGGTGCAGGAGTGAGGAGGTGGGGGGATTATTCTTTTTGTTTTGGGGTGCAGGAGTGAGGAGGTGGGGGGATTATTCTTTTTATTTTGGAGTGCAGGAGTGAGGAGGTGGGGGGATTATTCTTTTTGTTTTGGGGTGCAGGAGTGAGGAGGTGGGGGGATTATTCTTTTTATTTTGGTGTGCAGGAGTGAGGAGGTGGGGGGTTATTCTTTTTGTTTTGGGGTGCAGGAGTGAGGAGGTGGGGGGATTATTCTTTTTATTTTGGGGTGCAGGAGTGAGGAGGTGGGGGGTTATTCTTTTTATTTTGGGGTGCAGGAGTGAGGAGGTGGGGGGATTATTCTTTTTGTTTTGGGGTGCAGGAGTGAGGAGGTGGGGGGATTATTCTTTTTGTTTTGGGGTGCAGGAGTGAGGAGGTGGGGGGATTATTCTTTTTATTTTGTGGTGCAGGAGTAAGGAGGTGGGTGGGTTATTGTTTTTGTTTTGGGGTGCAGGAGTGAGGAGGTGGGTGGATTATTCTTTTTATTTTGGGGTGGAGGAGTGAGGAGGTGGGGGGATTATTCTTTTTGTTTTGGGGTGCAGGAGTGAGGAGGTGGGGGGATTATTCTTTTTGTTTTGGGGTGCAGGAGTGAGGAGGTGGGGGGATTATTCTTTTTATTTTGGGGTGCAGGAGTAAGCAGGTGGGGGGATTATTCTTTTTGTTTTGGGGTGCAGGAGTGAGGAGGTGGGGGGATTATTCTTTTTATTTTGGGGTGCAGGAGTGAGGAGGTGGGGGGTTATTCTTTTTGTTTTGGGGTGCAGGAGTGAGGAGGTGGGGGGATTATTCTTTTTATTTTGGGGTGCAGGAGTGAGGAGGTGGGGGGTTATTCTTTTTATTTTGGGGTGCAGGAGTGAGGAGGTGGGGGGTTATTCTTTTTGTTTTGGGGTGCAGGAGTGAGGAGGTGGGGGGTTATTCTTTTTGTTTTGGGGTGCAGGAGTGAGGAGGTGGGGGTTATTCTTTTTGTTTTGGGGTGCAGGAGTGAGGAGGTGGGGGGTTATTCTTTTTATTTTGGGGTGCAGGAGTGAGGCGGTGGGGGGTTATTCTTTTTGTTACTGCATGATTAAACCAGGTAAGTGTTGTGGTCACTTCTCGGCGTCTGAATGACTCCTGGCTCCATTAGGCAGTGTGCTGTATTATAATGCCTCATGTAATGCAGAGTCATGTAGTTATTTTTCTCCTACATCAGGTGTGAATGAGTAGGTAGGCTTTCTGGTTCCCGTTTACAAATCACTTCATTCTTTTTAGTTATGTAAAACCGAGACATTAGAAATACCATATGGTGTATCCCCTATACGTTCTATCAGCCGTCTCATTCCAAATCTATATTTGCTAACAAACTAAGTGCAGCTGTGCCTCACAATGCTGCCATTTCTCTCACCGCCTACAGGCGGCACTCTGAGGCATCGCCGTCTCACCCAGGACTAACATGGACATGAACATGATAGTGTACTCCTACAACGAACTGTATTCTTACAGTGAGTGTGTCTTCAGCATGTAACCATCCTGTTGTGTAGCAGCAGTGGGCAGCTGCAGCACCCGGGACCAACTCCAGTTCTTCTTTCCATTGCCTTGCTCAGGGGCACAGGCAGGAGTATTAGCCCTAACATGCTGTGAGACAACAGTGCTAACAACTGGGCTGCTGTGCTGCCATGAGATTAAGATAAGGCTTAAAGTTAGGTTAAGATCGAATAAAGTGGCTTTGACTGGAATCAAGGTCAAGGTTGGGGGGGGGGTGAGGTTAAAAATGATGAGCTCAGAAATGGTTAAGGTGGTCTCATCTGGGTGAAATGGAATAGAAGTCCTGGGGTTTGATAGAGCATGACATCTCTTCCTGATGTGACCTTTGTGTTCTAGAGGTTGTGGTTGTTGGGACTCCCTATTTGTACACAATGTCCTCCCCTATGATGCCACCTTAACCCTTTCTGACCCTGTCATTTTAAACTCAACCCTGCCCCTAACCTTGACCGTAATCTTAACCTAACTTTAGCCCTTATCTTAATTTAAAGTTAATCCCTGGGAGGAATGGCATACCAATAGGGAGGCCCATTAAACCCCACTGAGTAAGTTGGGCAGATGCAGTTACAGACTGGTGAAGGTGGGAATTCTTTGCATGATCAACTGAAGACTTGTGGTTTGTGGGTTCAAATGTGAATCACAGAGGCTACTGATAACAGCATGTTGGGGTGCTAACCCCAACCTCCAACTATGCATGCTCCAACATGTCACTTCACAGTTTAACCTCACAGTCATTCAGAGATCAGAACATTTGCTTTGTTTGAACATCGGGAAGGAATCAGCTAAGCCCCACTTATGGGGCAGGAAATCAGATGTATTTTTAACCAAAAATTACCCTGTCCCATAGAGAACAATTCTTCGGGCATCCTGGTAGCGTGGTGGTCTGTTCCGTTACCCACATAGATGGGGATCGCCAGTTCGAATCCCTGTGTTACCTCTGGCTTGGTCGGGCATCCCTACAGAAACAATTGGCTGTGTCTGCAGGTGGGAAGCCGGGTGTGGGTATGTGTCCTGGTCACTGCACTAGCGCCTCCTCTGGTCGGTCGGGGTGCCTGTTCGGGGGGAGGGGGAACTGGGGGGAATAGCGTGATCCTCCCACGCGCTACGTCCCCCTGGGGAAACTCCTCACTGTCAGGTGAAGAGAAGCGGCTGGTGACTCCACATGAATGGGAGGAGACATGTGGTAGTCTGCAGCCCTCCCCGGATCAGCAGAGGGGGTGGAGCAGCGACCGGGATGGCTCAGAAGAGTGGGGTGATTGACCGGGTACAATTGGGGAGAAAAGGGGGGGATCCAAAAAAAACAAAAAAAATAGAATAGAAACCCAGTCATTCAAAAGACGATGGTGGTCAGCTTAGCAGCAAACCTGGTTTGTAATAATCTGCTTTTTGAAACATCTCGCTCATATTAAGCATTTGTGACATCAGCATCAGATCCTGAAATGCTAAGCTAGTGATGTTAGCGGGTTTTTCTTCTTCACACTTTTTCATTGCGGTTTCAAATTTGGTTTAGGGCAAATATAGAAGTCCATATTGAATCCAGCAAAATAGTGAGTGTTAGCACTGGACATATTCCCGGGCAATAATTTATACCCCTATTCACTTCCCCATCAGGGTGGGCTGGCAGGGCAGTGGAACTGGCGTCCCTTATTTGGGTGGAACATTCCCGTCGCACTTCAGTGGCCTGTTAATAACCCTCACCTGTAGTAACCCTCACCTGTAGTAACCCTCACCTGTTACTAACCCTCACCTGCTAGTAACCCTCACCTGTTAGTAACCCTCACCTGTTACTAACCCTCACCTGTTACTAACCCTCACCTGTAGTAACCCTCACCTGTAGTAACCCTCACCTGTTAGTAACCCTCACCTGCTAGTAACCCTCACCTGTTAGTAACCCTCAGCTGCTAGTAACCCTCACCTGTTACTAACCCTCACCTGCTAGTAACCCTCACCTGCTAGTAACCCTCACCTGTTACTAACCCTCACCTGCTAGTAACCCTCACCTGTTACTAACCCTCACCTGTTAGTAACCCTCACCTGTAGTAACCCTCACCTGTTACTAACCCTCACCTGTTACTAACCCTCACCTGCTAGTAACCCTCACCTGTTACTAACCCTCACCTGCTAGTAACCCTCACCTGTTACTAACCCTCACCTGTAGTAACCCTCACCTGTAGTAACCCTCACCTGTAGTAACCCTCACCTGTTACTAACCCTCACCTGTTAGTAACCCTCACCTGTAGTAACCCTCACCTGTTACTAACCCTCACCTGTAGTAACCCTCACCTGTTAGTAACCCTCAGCTGCTAGTAACCCTCACCTGTTAGTAACCCTCACCTGTTACTAACCCTCACCTGCTAGTAACCCTCACCTGTTAGTAACCCTCAGCTGCTAGTAACCCTCACCTGTTAGTAACCCTCACCTGCTAGTAACCCTCACCTGCTAGTAACCCTCACCTGTAGTAACCCTCACCTGTTAGTAACCCTCACCTGTTAGTAACCCTCACCTGCTAGTAACCCTCACCTGTTAGTAACCCTCAGCTGTTAGTAACCCTCACCTGTTAGTAACCCTCACCTGTTAGTAACCCTCAGCTGTTAGTAACCCTCACCTGTAGTAACCCTCACCTGTTAGTAACCCTCACCTGTTAGTAACCCTCACCTGTAGTAACCCTCACCTGTTAGTAACCCTCAGCTGTTAGTAACCCTCACCTGTTACTAACCCTCACCTGTTAGTAACCCTCACCTGTTACTAACCCTCACCTGTTAGTAACCCTCACCTGTTACTAACCCTCACCTGTTACTAAACCTCACCTGCTAGTAACCCTCACCTGTTAGTAACCCTCACCTGTTACTAACCCTCACCTGCTAGTAACCCTCACCTGTTAGTAACCCTCACCTGCTAGTAACCCTCACCTGTTAGTAACCCACACCTGCTAGTAACCCACACCTGTTAGTAACCCTCACCTGTTAGTAACCCACACCTGCTAGTAACCCTCACCTGTAGTAACCCTCACCTGTTAGTAACCCTCACCTGCTAGTAACCCTCACCTGTTAGTAACCCACACCTGCTAGTAACCCACACCTGTTAGTAACCCTCACCTGTTCGTAACCCTCACCTGTTAGTAACCCACACCTGTTAGTAACCCTCACCTGCTAGTAAACCTCACCTGTTAGTAACCCTCACCTGCTAGTAACCCTCACCTGTTAGTAACCCTCACCTGTTAGTAACCCTCACCTGTTACTAACCCTCACCTGCTAGTAACCCTCACCTGTTAGTAACCCTCACCTGTTACTAACCCTCACCTGCTAGTAAACCTCACCTGCTAAAACAAATCAAAAGTTCACTGTCTCACAAACTTGATTAGTTGCTCAAGCAAAATGTAGCGTACCCGAGCACCTGCCCCCTGAAAGAGAGAAGTGTTTTCTTTATTGTGTGTGTGTGTGTGTGTGTGTGTGTGTGTGTGTGTGTGTGTGTGTTTTGGATTAGATAGTTTTATTAGCCACACGATCAAGGTGAGTGGAATTTATTTCTGGTAGACTTTAAACTCTGCAGCACAATTCATACATGACAACAACAGACACTCCACATATTATTACAAACAATACAGTTACACAATAACAGAAACAAACATATCAGGCATAACAATCAGGTGAATGGTGGTATTTGTGGGCACAAATACCACCATTCACCTGAGGGGCTCTAGGGAGGAAGTCAGAGGCCTGATGTCTAGGAGGAGGAAAACTTTGTGAAGCATTTTATAGTCGTAGAACAGTTGACTATGTCTTTTGGGATCAAACAGCCTCTCTACCTGTGGGGTACCAGTCACGTGGGTGATCAATTTGGAAAATGGCGGCATGGTGGCCCAGTGGTTAACACTATCGCCTCACAGCAAGAAGGTCCTAGGTTCGAACCCCGGGGTTGTCCACCCTTGGGGGTAATCTCAGGTCGTCCTCTGTGTGGAGTTTGCATGTTCTCCCGTGCCTGTGGTGGGTTTTCTCCAGGTGCTCCAGTTTCCCCCACCATCACAATAAACATGCATGCTAGGGTTTATACTCCTGTCTGTGCCCCTGAGCAAGGCAACAGGAAAAGAACTGGGGTTGGTCCTCGGGTGCAGCATAAAGGCGGCTGCCCACTGCTCCTAGCTACACAGATCACAGCTAGGATGGCTTAATTTGCAGTAACTGAATTTTCCCAAGGGGACTAATAAAGGAAACTTGAAGCACTGCAGAGTCATCCCTGCAGTGAAGAAGAAACAGGGTTACGTCATTACATATCCTGAACATTTTCTGGGAACTCCTTCACTTTAGGTCTCACTCAACGTGATGATGAACCTGGCAGGAATTCCCTTCGCCATTGCAGCCATTGTGTTGTATGCCATTAGCTTGGCAGATGCAGGAGTGTGGTGGATGTGCAGCAGTGACAGTGACAGCTCATGGTATGAACACAGTTATTGGACCAATGTGGCTCCTTCCACCACCGACGGGGCGCTTCAGGAGCGATGCGAGGAGGGCAAAATGTTGATCGAGGTGAGTGCTCAGTACTTTAGGGCACAAATCAAGTCACATAATTTTCTTAAAGGTAAAATCCCTCTTTTTCTTACAACCCCGGTCTTATTTCAGTCGTTTCTGCCATCCTTCATGTGACGTAATTTTACTGATCGGCTTCATTTTGGAGATTTTGGACATGGGACCCCCATGGACACAGCTTTATAATGGTGTCTTACAGTGCTACTGAATACACGAGCGTTGGACATGCTTTCAAAAGTGGCGGGTGGCTGTCCGGGTGACATGGCGGTCTATTCCGTTTTCTACCATCACAGGGATCACTGGTTCGAATCCCCGTGTTACCTCCGGCTTGGTCAGGCGTCCCTACAGAGGCAACTGGCCGTGTCTGCGGGTGGGAAGCGAGATGTGGGTATGTGTGCTGGTCACTGCACTAGCGCCTCCTATGGTCAGTCGGGGCGGCTGTTCAGGGTGGAGGGGGAACTGGGGGGAATAGCGTGATCCTCCCACGTGCTACGTCCCCCTGGTGAAACTCCTCACTGTCAGGTGAAAAGAAGCACATGTATGGGAGGAGGCATGTGGTAGTCTGCAGCCCTCCTGGATCAGCAGAGGGGGGGGGGCAGAAACCTGGACGGCTCGGGCAATAGGGTAATTGGCCAGGTACAGTTAGGGAGAGAAAGGGGGGGTGGGTGGGCGGGGTTAACCAGATAAGAACTAAAACATCTGATGAACAGGAGGTTTCAGGAGAACGTAGCATCATTTGTGAGTCAGGATTCCTTCTGGAATCTCAAATGGCACATTACCAGGAAGCAATACAATGGGCTATTCTAACATGTTAAGGGCTGCGAGCTGCCAAAAGTCTGTCCCACCTGTAATTGTCCCTAAATAAATTATAGGCTATACAAATGAAAATATCTCCATTATTTTCTTTCAAGTATCATAGCAAATTATTTTTGCAGTTGAATACATTTCATATATTGACTCTGAACAATGTATCACCTCACAAGGCCAGCTTTAGATTTGCAAAGAAAACCTTGTTTTTTAGGCCTATAAAATAACCTATATCACCAAACAATTATCATTAACAATAGAACATTATTGCAAATTCACTTTTCTTGGTGTTGTCAAACTCTAGTCGTAGTTCTGTAGAAAATCAGAATATCATAGCCATCTTTTTTTTTAACTGAGCATGAGCATTTCCAGAGAGATGGCAGTGGGGTTTTTAACTAGATTGTTTAACACAGTCCTGTAAAGTGAGAGGATGCCTGAGGGGTGGAGAAGAAGCATACTGGTACCGATTTTGAAGAACAAGGGCGATGTGCAGAACTGTAACAACTACAGAGGTATAAAGTTGATCAGCCACAGCATGAAGATATGGGAAAGAGTAATAGAAGCTAGGTTAAGAGGAGAGGTGATGATCAGCCACAGCATGAAGATATGGGAAAGAGTAGTAGAAGCTAGGTTAAGAGGAGAGGTGATGATCAGCCACAGCATGAAGATATGGGAAAGAGTAATAGAAGCTAGGTTAAGAGGAGGAGAGGTGATGATCAGCAGCAGCATGAAGATATGGGAAAGAGTAATAGAAGCTAGGTTAAGAGGAGAGGTGATGATCAGCAGCAGCAGTATGGTTTCATGCCATGAAAGAGCACCACAGATGTGATGTTTGCTTTGAGAATGTTGATGGAGAAGTATAGAGGAGGCCAGAAGGAGTTACATTGTGTCTTTGTAGATTTAGAGAAAGCATACGACAGGGTGCCGAGAGAGGAGGTGTGGTATTGTATGAGGAGGTCGGGAGTTACAGAGAAGTATGTAGGGGTGGTGCAGGATATGTATGAGGGCAGTGTGACAGTGGTGAGGTGTGTGGTTGGAATGACAGATGGGTTCAACGTGGAGGTGGGATTACATCAAGGATCGGCTCTGAGCCCTTTCTTGTTTGCAATGGTGATGGACAGGTTGATGGACAAGATCAGGCAGGAGTCTCCATGGACGATGATGTTTGCGGATGACATTGTGATCTGTAGTGAGAGTAGGGTGAAGGTGGAGGAGAGCCTGGAGAGGTGGAGGTATGCACTGGAGAGAAGAGGAATGAAAGTCAGTAGGAGCAAGACAGAATACCTATGCGTGAATGAGAGGGAGGACAGTGGAATGGTCAGGATGCAAGGAGTGGAGGTGACGAAGGTGTATGAGTTTAAATACTTGGGGTCAACTGTCCAAAGTAATGAACCTGGCTACCCACTGAATGTCTGTAGATATTTTTAAATATTTTGTACTCCAGCTCTTTTTTAACTTATTTTTAGCTTTTGGTCTTCATGTGTGTACTATATCTTATACTGTGTTTGCTGTGTTTGTCTGTGTCTGTCTTGCACTGTTTGGTGAAGCCACAGCCCTCATTTCATTTTTAACATGTGCCTGCACATTGTTTTTAATGACAGTAAACTGAATTGAATTGAATTGAATTGAATGTTTGGTGGCACAGTGGTTAGCGTGGTTGCCTCACAGCAAGAAGGTCCTGGGTTTGAGCCCCGGGGTAGTCCAAACTTGGGGGTCATCCCAGGTCGTCCTCTGTGTGGAGTTTGCATGTTCTCCCTGTGTCTGCGGGGGTTTCCTGCCACAGTCCAAAGACATGTAGGTCAGGTGAATTGGCCGTACTATATTGCCCCTAGGTGTGAGTGTGTGTGTGTGTGTGTGTGTGTGTGTGTGTGTGTGTGTGGGCCCTGTGTGATGGACTAGCGGCCTGTCCTGCTGGGATAGGCTCCAGCGTCCCCGCAACCCTGAGAGCAGGATAAGGGGTTGGGATAATGGATGGATGGATGGGATAAATGAGCATATATACATAGCTATATACAGTTGGAGCAAGTAGTGAAAGAAATTGAACATGAATGACTGAATGAATGGGACAGTAAACGAAGGGATGGATGAGTGAATAGTCATCAAACTAACAAGTTGTTGCCAAGACTGAGTTAATTAATTCATTTGGACGTTAATGAAATCAGAAATGAATCTGAATGCAATGGGGGCAACTAAAGCCAATTGGAAAAAGGGAAAATTTAGGATAACTCTTTTTGCATCAACTCTCGTATGCAGAATGCATGGGAGATAATAATAATAATAAATCAATCTTATATAGTGCTTTTCTAGTACTCAAAGTGGCTTTACAATAAATGGAGTGAAACAAGACGACGGATGAACATAACACAGACATACAGGGGTGGCTGGGAAGGGGGGCTACGAGAGGGAGAAGCAGCAGCCACACACGACACCAGCAGTACTCTCCCACTTGGACAGATATAAAGGGAAAGAAAAACGAGCATCATAAGTCACATAAATCACAGATGCAGGCCGAGTGCTCGGTCCCCAGCCTGCCCCAGACCAGGGGTGTATGAGCGGACGGGGGGGCACGAGAAGGCAATGGAGAAAAGGTGTGTCTTGAGACAGGATTGGAAGAGTGGGAGGGATTCTGAGTCTCTAATGATTTGGGGAAGTGAGTTCCAGAGCCTGGGAGCTGCTCTGGAGAAGGCTCGGTCACCAAAGCTGCGGAGGTTGGACCTGGGGGTAGAGAGAAGAAAGGCTGAGATGATTTTGTCCTGCTTGCAGTAGTCGATGGCTGGTTAGCAGGCTTTTCTGGAGAACGTCAGGCGTGCTGAAGCAGGCTCAGTGGAATTCAGGTTGCCGTGGTGACAGCCAACCGAGAACCGTTGTTTCTGTGGTGATGTATGGCTGAGGTTGTAGGGAGGCTCTTCCGGAGGACATCGGGCATGCTGGAGCAGGCTCGGCGACCTTCAGGTCACTGTCGTGACAGCTGGAGAGGAACTGCTTTGAGAGAGTTGGGTCAGAGGCTCAGCTTGGAGAGTTGGGTCAGAGGCTCGACTTGGAGAGTTGGGTCAGAGGCTCAGCTTGGAGAGTTGGGTCAGAGGCTCGACTTGGAGAGTTGGGTCAGAGGCTCGACTTGGAGAGTTGGGTCAGAGGCTCAGCTTGGAGAGTTGGGTCAGAGGCTCGACTTGGAGAGTTGGGTCAGAGGCTCGACTTGGAGAGTTGGGTCAGAGGCTCGACTTGGAGAGTTGGGTCAGAGGCTCGACTTGGAGAGTTGGGTCAGAGGCTCGACTTGGAGAGTTGGGTCAGAAGCTCGACTTGAGTTGGGTCAGAGGCTCGACTTGGAGAGTTGGGTCAGAGGCTCGACTTTGAGAGTTGGGTCAGAGGCTCGACTTGGAGAGTTGGGTCAGAAGCTCGACTTGAGGAGTTGGGTCAGAGGCTCAGCTTGGAGAGTTGGGTCAGAGGCTCAGCTTGGAGAGTTGGGTCAGAGGCTCGACTTGAGGAGTTGGGTCAGAGGCTCGACTTGAGGAGTTGGGTCAGAGGCTCGACTTGGAGAGTTGGGTCAGAGGCTCGACTTGGAGAGTTGGGTCAGAGGCTCAGCTTGGAGAGTTGGGTCAGAGGCTCAGCTTGGAGAGTTGGGTCAGAGGCTCGACTTGAGGAGTTGGGTCAGAGGCTCGACTTGGAGAGTTGGGTCAGAGGCTCGACTTGAGGAGTTGGGTCAGAGGCTCGACTTGAGGAGTTGGGTCAGAGGCTCGACTTGGAGAGTTGGGTCAGAGGCTCGACTTGAGGAGTTGGGTCAGAGGCTCAGCTTGGAGAGTTGGGTCAGAGGCTCAGCTTGGAGAGTTGGGTCAGAGGCTCGACTTGGAGAGTTGGGTCAGAGGCTCGACTTGAGGAGTTGGGTCAGAGGCTCAGCTTGGAGAGTTGGGTCAGAGGCTCGACTTGGAGAGTGGGTGTTGGAGAAGCTCAGCTTAGCGTAGAAAACGCAGAGGCAATAATATACAAACACCACTGCATGGCGTGTACGTTCGGGTCTTGGTGGTTCACTGAGAGGTGACAGTGGAATCCGGTGTAGGAGCTCTACTCTAACCACAAAAGTTACAAAAAAAAACTTTTGAAAAGAGAAAAATAGCAAGAATAGGTTAAAGTTACAAAAATATCTGTGGCAGACTTGTATGCAGCGGCTGATTTAAGGCTTCTTCATGAGCTTTAACTCTTTACAGCAGAAGGTGAAGGTACAAGCAGGGGCGAACTGGCCATCTGTACATTCTGGAAAAGTCCAGAACGGCCATGGGCCCGGCTCATCAACCAGACGGCTGAAGTACCTCTCCAGACACGTTTTAAAGTTTACAAATCCTCTGAGACGATTAAAATATTGTTTAACATGGTTCTCCCACATAAAAACTAAAAAAAAAAATCAGAACCAGAACACTTTATTCATCCCCAAGGGGAAACGGGGTTCTGTTACACACCCTCAAGCTCTAGTAAGAAAAACTAACAAGATACAAGATAACAAGAAAACAGAAACAAGAAAAACAGAAACAAATAGTAATAAAAGATAAAATAAGAAATAGAAATAAGAACAAAATATATCAACAAGCATGGTGCCCATAACACCCTATCTATACTGCACTACCGCAGCACACAACAAGCAGCACAAACAAACCCGACAGGGTAAAACAAGTGGAAGGTCCAGTCCAATGACCAGTGTCTGACCCTCTGAGTCTGAGGGGGCAGTTGTAAAGTTTGATGCCCACAGGAAGGGATGGCCTCCTGTGGCGCTCTGTGGTGCTTTTGGGGAGGGGCAAATTCAAGTCATTGTCCCGTCTTCATCATATTGTGGTGAGAGTTTCTGTCCTGTGGAGAGGAAGTTAAATCTTCTCCCGTGATTAATGGTGACGGTGACCTGGAAAAGGCGTCGCGTGGTCCATGTGAATGTATGAATCCGATAACCATGTGGAAAAACATGGTTTCTCTGGAGGGATCCCAGTCTGCTTAATGTCAGTTTAGCACTTTTATGTGAGGTGACGTGAAACCCATTTGAGTGCCCTTGTGCACATACAAGCAGTGTGGATCAAGGATTCAAAACCTGAAGAAATGGATTCTAGAGCAATGTGTGCTTAATGGGAAAGGCGAAACAGGAACTCATTCTTTTCCAAGTTTTTACTGAACATTGTACGATTACAAAGTAAACTGGTACCAGCTGGAAGGCCCGTCTAGACAACGTGAACTGGTACCAGCTGGAAGGCCCGTCTAGACAAAGTGAACTGGTACCAGCTGGAAGGCCCGTCTAGACAACGTGAACTGGTACCAGCTGGAAGGCCCGTATAGACAACGTGAACTGGTACCAGCTGGAAGGCCCGTCTAGACAACGTGAACTGGTATCAGCTGGAAGGCCCGTCTAGACAAAGTGAACTGGTACCAGCTGGAAGGCCCGTATAGACAACGTGAACTGGTACCAGCTGGAAGGCCCGTCTAGACAACGTGAACTGGTGTTGATCTTTCCTGCTCTCAGGCCCCAGACCATAGTCGATGAACACAGGGGAGTATTTCCTCCAGGGCCGAAGTTTCGTTTAGTAACTCGCTTCGGGATCGATGACCCACTTTACTCACACGGCAGTGGTAAAAACACACACAGGGACACCACACTGGCCTTGAGAAATATGCTGTATTTATTAGTGATACCGTGACTTCTTCTGTAAAATGTATTTGCTCTCTCATTAACTTGCTAACATTAATTCCTGCTGTTGCTGCACTGTTCCACTCATGTTCATGCCGACCCTCGACTAGATTCACACACACACACACACACACACACACACACACACACACACACACACACACACACCGCTCTCCCTCCCCCTCGCTCCACCACTCGCACATGCTACTCAAAACACTGCACTCTCCCTGTTCTCTTAAGGGACCCCACTGCTGCTATGCTGCTCCTGTAACACTACCCCCACTCTGGATGGCAGGCTTCACAATTCCACTCCGTCACCTTAATAACACACATCCACATGTTTTGTTTTGTTTTTTCTTGTACATGCATAGGTATACAGTCTTCATAGGCATTCAGTCCACCTGAGAATATTAAGTATACCCACTACACTTCAGGTCCTTTGACAAGTGGGGCAGTAGCAAAACAAAAAGCGCAGCATCTCGGTGCGGATGCAGTTATGCAGCAGTTTTTCCGGTGACATATTACAGTGGAACATAAACCCTGAGAAAGTATTACTAACACCTGTTATACAGGCTATGGCTTACTCTGAGCTCTCACATGGGCCAAGAGGAGCATTCAAAACTAAACCTCCCTGTGTGACTCAAAATATTACCCTTAACAGGAAAACATCACAAATACAGCTTTAGGTCACAGCACATATGGTAATTAAACCAATACCTCTCAAGTTCTCTTTTTTTAATGAACACATAACATAAACAATTCGCATCGACAGTGGCAAATAATACTGAACCGTTGACTTTATTTTCTTTTCTTTCACCCCTTTTTTTAACTAGGGAGTTCCGGGTAGACTACCATCACTGCCGATGAGATCAGGGCATATTCTGGCCCTCTCCATGAACAATGATCTCATCGCTACCCCTTTCTTGTCTTTAAACCTTGAAAGCAGTCCTTTAACTGGAACTGTCCATGAACTCTGAACTCAGTGATCCACCCACTCACCATACCTGGCCGGTGAGCTTCGCTGGCAGCTTGGTCTCTGAGAACGCTGGCTCTGAGGATGTTGCTCCGCTATGCCACCCCCACTATCCTGAGAGTCCCCAGGAGTAGCAGAATCCGGGGGAGGAGAGGTGGTGGAGGGGAGCGAAACGGCAGCCTCTGGAATGTCCACTGCTGGATCTGATGAGGTGCAGCCATAGGCTTCCTCAGCGTCAGCGTCGGAGAACAGTTGGGATAGACCCAGGGAAGGGTCTGCGGGATCCACGTCCAAGACTGGGGGTGACACCTCCACGGGTGCCCAGCTCTGGGCCTGCTCCATGACCAAGGCATTGTCCAGTGGGTCACAACAGTGGTAGGGCTTCAGCTGGTTGTGGTGAACCACTTTGACCTTGGTCTTTGGGCCTTTCTGGATGCAGCACACCAGATCATCCAAATGTCCAAGGATGAAGTATGGTCCTTCGTATGATGGGAGGAACTTTTGGACCTTATTCTTGACTCTCCGTGTGCCTTTGATTAGGTACCACACAGCATCACCAACCTGGTACTGTGTACGGCACAGTTTTTGTCATATTGTCTCTTTGCACGTCTTACAGACTTACCGAGAGCGTCCCTGGCGATTTGATACACCAGCTCCAGGCGTTCCCGAGTGTGTTGGACATACTCGGGCTGAAGGGGCTGTGTCAGCCTCGGGAGGTAAACCAGCTACCAGGTCCACTGGCTCACTCACTTCTCGGCCAAACATCATGAAGTTGGGAGCGAACCCAGTCGTACTGTTTTGTCGCCCTGTAGGCCATCACAGCATAGGGGATCATAAGATCCCAGTCCCACTGGCATCGCTCGGCTGTTGTGGCCAGAATCTTTTGCAGTGTGGCATTGAACCTCTCAACCTGGCCATCAGACTGAGGTGGAAAGGGTGTGGTGTGCGTTTTCTCAATACTGAACGGTGTGCACATTTTTTGGAACACTTCAGATTCAAAATTTCGGCCTTGATCGCTGTGCAGCGTCCGTGGCACTCCGTAACGGCACACCCACTCGGAGGCCAGCACTTCGGCTCCAGTTACGGCCTGCGTGTTGGGTAGGGGGAAGGCTTCCACCCATTCTGTGAAATAATCTTGTATTACGAGCACATAGCAGTTGTTGCACTCTGTTTCATTCAGTGGCCCCATGATGTCCAAGGCGATGCGCTCCATGGGGGCTCCTACTCGAACGGTGCCCATGGGGGCTTGTGGTGTCTTATGGGGCCAGGCTTTGGATGCGCAGCTGGTACAGGTGCCACACCACAGAGCGACATCCTCTCTCATCCGGTACCAGAAGTATCGGGCCAGCGTTTTTAGTTGCCTTTGTTGTGTATATATTGACCTAGGGTTAGTTTTTGTTAATAAATCTGTTTATTTTTACACCTGGTTCCACCTCCCACCTTTCTTATTCCCCCGGGACACTTTCACTGTCTTTGCTACTTGCCCTCACTTCCTTACTTCCCCTGGACACTAAACGGGGAATGTAACAATTGGGGGCTCATCGGGGGCATCTCTTTGCTTTTCTTTTTTTGCAATACATTAAATTCATTCATTAATGATGATATATAAAATAATAATGATAATGATTCTCCTATTTTTTCTCCCTGTTAAAGTGTTTGTTTTTGGGTTTTTTTAGGGAGTTGTTCCTTATCCGATGAGAGGGTCTAAGGACAGGATGTTGTGTTGCTGTTAAGCCCACTGAGGCACATTTGTAATTTGTGGTATTGGGCTATAGAAATAAAATTGATTTGAATTGATAACAATAGCAATACATTAAATGAAACCTATAAATCCTCTTCAGCAAGATGTCAGATTAAATCATAATGTCCCTGAAAGAATACGAACGTGTTTGCCGGGGTTCTGTAGGCATTATGAGTAATATCTACACTCTCCTCAGGCATAATGACTGAGTGAATTGGTTTCGAAACAACGTGAATGACTCATTTGTTTTTGAATGAGCTGCTTGTCGTTTTTTGATGTCCACCAAATACTTGACTCGCACACAGTCCTCAGCCAGCTATGCAGTAAACTGATCATCAGCAGATATGAGGGCGACCAAAAACAGTAGACATTTACAAGTATGCTGTGTCTTCGCTCCCTCTTCTATTTGAAATTGTGCGTCGTGTTTGCGCTCATGTGCTGCTGGTATTCACCTCTCTGAGCTAGGATTCTGAGAATTAGGATTCTGAACTAGAATTCTGAACTAGGATTCTGAACTAGGATTCTGAGAATTAGGATTCTGAACTAGGATTCTGAGCTAGGATTCTGAGAATTAGGATTCTGAACTAGGATTCTGAGCTAGGACTCTGAACCAGGGCTGCTCGAGTGGAATGACTCACTCTGCCTGTTTAAGTTGAATGAAAGTGTGTAAGAAGTGCCATGAAGTGTGGTGGTAAGACTGAGCAGATGGCTGGTGTGTCTCTCCCGCCAGGTGCTGTTGAAGAGCATCAACATGTTGCTGATCATCATGGCAGTCCTTCAGCTCTGCATCCATATCAGCTCGCTGGTCCTGGGCTGCAGGACACTAGGAAAGAGTGCACAGAAAGAAAAGCAGGTGCTGGTCTTTCTTTATTCTGTTCCAAGCCTCTGGGCGGTGGTTTGTAGTTTAACCACGAGGCTACTAGCGTCCGAATATCTTTATGACCTGACCGTTGTACTACGACTCCAACTTACTAACAAGAAGGACCACAACATGGATTTATTTCAGACGTACTTCCAGAGACCTACACACAATGTTAAGGGTTTTACATCACATGCTTTTACTGTTCATAGTCCTACAGTACATACAGCTTACTGTTCATAGTCCTACAGTACATACAGCTTACTGTTCATAGTCCTACAGTACATACAGCTTACTGTTCATAGTCCTACAGTACATACAGCATACTGTTCATAGTCTTACAGTACATACAGCTTACTGTTCATAGTCCTACAGTACATACAGCTTACTGTTCATAGTCCTACAGTACATACAGCTTACTGTTCATAGTCCTACAGTGCATACAGCATACTGTTCATAGTCTTACAGTACATACAGTTTACTGTTCATAGTCTTACAGTACATACAGCTTACTGTTCATAGTCCTACAGTACATACAGTTTACTGTTCATAGTCTTACAGTACATACAGCTTACTGTTCATAGTCCTACAGTACATACAGCTTACTGTACATAGTCTTACAGTACATACAGTTTACTGTTCATAGTCTTACAGTATGTAGTTTTATAGTACATAGTCTTACAGTACATACAGTTTACTGTTCATAGTCTTACAGTATGTAGTTTTATAGTACATAGTCTTACAGTACATACAGTTTACTGTTCATAGTCTTACAGTACATACAGCTTACTGTTCATAGTCTTACAGTACGTAGTTTTATAGTACATAGTCTTACAGTACATAAAGTTTACTGTTCATAGTCCTACAGTACATACAGCTTACAGTTCATAGTCCTACAGTACATACAGTTTACTGTTCATAGTCCTACAGTACATACAGCTTACTGTTCATAGTCCTACAGTACATACAGCTTACTGTTCATAGTCCTACAGTACATACAGTTTACTGTTCATAGTCCTACAGTACATACAGCTTACTGTTCTTAGTCCTACAGTACATACAGCTTACTGTTCATAGTCCTACAGTACATATAGCATACTGTTCATAGTCCTACAGTACATACAGTTTACTGTTCATAGTCTTACAGTACATACAGCTTACTGTTCATAGTCCTACAGTACATACAGTTTACTGTACATAGTCTTAAAGTACATGAAGTTTACTGTACATAGTCTTACAGTACATACAGTTTACTGTTCATAGTCTTACAGTATGTAGTTTTATAGTACATAGTCTTACAGTACATACAGTTTACTGTTCATAGTCTTACAGTACATACAGCTTACTGTTCATAGTCTTACAGTACGTAGTTTTATAGTACATAGTCTTACAGTACATACAGTTTACTGTTCATAGTCCTACAGTACATACAGCTTACTGTTCATAGTCCTACAGTACATACAGTTTACTGTACATAGTCTTACAGTACATAAAGTTTACTGTTCATAGTCTTATAGTACATACAGTTTACTGTTCATAGTCCTACAGTACATACAGCTTACTGTACATAGTCTTACAGTACATACAGTTTACTGTTCATAGTCTTACAGTATGTAGTTTTATAGTGCATAGTCTTACAGTATGTAGTTTTATAGTACATAGTCTTACAGTATGTAGTTTTATAGTGCATAGTCTTACAGTATGTAGTTTTAAAGTATATAGTCTTACAGTATGTAGTTTTATAGTCTTACCGTATGTAGTTTTATTGTACATAGTCTTACAGTACGTAGTTTTATAGTACATAGTCTTACAGTACATACAGCTTACTGTTCATAGTCCTACAGTACATACAGTTTACTGTTCATAGTCTTACAGTACGTAGTTTTATAGTACATCGTCTTATAGTACATACAGTTTACTGTTCATAGTCTTACAGTACGTAGTTTTATAGTACATCGTCTTACAGTACATACAGCTTACTGTTCATAGTTTTACAGTACGTAGTTTTATAGTACATAGTCTTACAGTACATAAAGTTTACTGTTCATAGTCCTACAGTACATACAGCTTACAGTTCATAGTCCTACAGTACATACAGTTTACTGTTCATAGTCCTACAGTACATACAGCTTACTGTTCATAGTCCTACAGTACATACAGTTTACTGTTCATAGTCCTACAGTACATACAGCTTACTGTTCATAGTCCTACAGTACATACAGCATACTGTTCATAGTCCTACAGTACATACAGTTTACTGTTCATAGTCTTACAGTACATACAGCTTACTGTTCATAGTCCTACAGTACATACAGTTTACTGTACATAGTCTTAAAGTACATGAAGTTTACTGTACATAGTCTTACAGTACATACAGTTTACTGTTCATAGTCCTACAGTACATACAGCTTACTGTACATAGTCTTACAGTACATACAGTTTACTGTTCATAGTCTTACAGTATGTAGTTTTATAGTACATAGTCTTACAGTACATACAGTCTACTGTTCATAGTCTTACAGTACATACAGCTTACTGTTCATAGTCTTACAGTACGTAGTTTTATAGTACATAGTCTTACAGTACATACAGTTTACTGTTCATAGTCCTACAGTACATACAGCTTACTGTTCATAGTCCTACAGTACATACAGTTTACTGTACATAGTCTTACAGTACATAAAGTTTACTGTTCATAGTCTTATAGTACATACAGTTTACTGTTCATAGTCCTACAGTACATACAGCTTACTGTACATAGTCTTACAGTACATACAGTTTACTGTTCATAGTCTTACAGTACGTAGTTTTATAGTACATAGTCTTACAGTATGTAGTTTTATAGTGCATAGTCTTACAGTATGTAGTTTTATAGTACATAGTCTTACAGTATGTAGTTTTATAGTACATAGTCTTACAGTATGTAGTTTTATAGTATATAGTCTTACAGTATGTAGTTTTATAGTACATAGTCTTACAGTATGTAGTTTTATAGTATATAGTCTTACAGTATGTAGTTTTATAGTATATAGTCTTACAGTACGTAGTTTTATAGTACATAGTCTTACAGTACGTAGTTTTATAGTACATAGTGTTACAGTACGTAGTTTTATAGTACATAGTCTTACAGTACGTAGTTTTATAGTACATAGTGTTACAGTACGTAGTTTTATAGTACATAGTGATTCAGTACATAGTTTTATAGTACATAGTCTTACAGTACGTAGTTTTATAGTACATAGTCCTACAGTACATACAGCATACTGTTCATAGTCTTACAGTACATACAGCTTACTGTTCATAGTCCTACAGTACATACAGCTTACTGTTCATAGTCCTACAGTACATACAGCTTACTGTACATAGTCTTACAGTACATACAGTTTACTGTTCATAGTCTTACAGTACGTAGTTTTATAGTACATAGTCTTACAGTATGTAGTTTTATAGTGCATAGTCTTACAGTATGTAGTTTTATAGTACATAGTCTTACAGTATGTAGTTTTATAGTATATAGTCTTACAGTATGTAGTTTTATAGTATATAGTCTTACAGTATGTAGTTTTATAGTACATAGTCTTACAGTATGTAGTTTTATAGTATATAGTCATACAGTATGTAGTTTTATAGTATATAGTCTTACAGTACGTAGTTTTATAGTACATAAACTTACAGTACGTAGTTTTATAGTACATAGTGTTACAGTATGTAGTTTTATAGTACATAGTGTTACAGTATGTAGTTTTATAGTACATAGTCTTACAGTACGTAGTTTTATAGTACATAGTGTTACAGTACGTAGTTTTATAGTACAAAGTGTTACAGTACGTAGTTTTATAGTACATAGTCTTACAGTACGTAGTTTTATAGTACATAGTGTTACAGTACGTAGTTTTATAGTACATAGTGTTACAGTACATAGTTTTATAGTACATAGTGTTACAGTACGTAGTTTTATAGTACATAGTGTTACAGTACATAGTTTTATAGTACATAGTGTTACAGTACGTAGTTTTATAGTACATAGTGTTAAAGTACATAGTTTTATAGTACATAGTGTTACAGTACATAGTTTTATAGTACATAGTGTTACAGTACGTAGTTTTATAGTACATAGTGTTAAAGTACATAGTTTTATAGTACATAGTGTTACAGTACGTAGTTTTATAGTACATAGTGTTAAAGTACATAGTTTTATAGTACATAGTGTTACAGTACATAGTTTTATAGTACATAGTGTTACAGTACGTAGTTTTATAGTACATAGTGTTACAGTACATAGTTTTATAGTACATAGTGTTACAGTACGTAGTTTTATAGTACATAGTGTTACAGCCTTGCGGCAGATGCTCCCCGTGGTTGTTCCTTATGAGACCTCTGCTACCGAGAGTTGGTTTTTAGTTGCCCAGCTTCCTGAGCCTCAGCCTCTGCTCCTCTCAGCCTCTGCTCCTCTCAGCCTCTGCTCCTCTCAGCCTCCATGGCTCCTCTCAGCCTCCATGGGTCCTCTCAGCCTCTGCTCCTCTCAGCCTCTGCTCCTCTCAGCCTCCATGGGTCCTCTCAGCCTCTGCTCCTCTCAGCCTCTGCTCCTCTCAGCCTCTGCTCCTCTCAGCCTCCATGGCTCCTCTCAGCCTCCATGGATTCTCAGGGGGGCTATGTTTAACACATGTCACGTGTCTTGGCTGTGGTGGTTCGTTCTGTTCAGCCTGTGATACAGAAGACATCCGTGACTATTCAAAATACTCTCATCTTCACATAATTTGTGCTACATTGAACTTTCTAGTCGATGTACAAAGACGGACTCTTGACTCGAGCTGCATGGATCCCTTTACCTTTCTTCCCAGTTTAGGATAGGATCTGCTGAAGTTGCAAGACTTTTCAAAACATGTTTGTTTTACTTAACGTTTGTGCAACCAGAGAACTGAAATGAAACGACTCACTGAATTTGAGCATGTTTCTCCTAATTCTGTAACTTTTTATCACACAATTTCTAAATAGTTTTTTCAGTTGATTCAGTTCAGTTTGAAATGTTCATGATTACATGGTTGCAAGATACAGAAGCTCAGTGGAGGTTCATACTGAGTCGTCTCAGCCCACCCACAGCCGTCTTTCTTACAGTCAAACAAGCGTTGCTTAAAGGGAAAGTGTTCTCTTCCTCATTCTGTGTATTTTTATTTCTTAGCACATCCAAGATGCAGAGTACTGCCAACCCCTGCTGGAGGAGGTCACCGCCAACCCCATCGTTTAAACGAACGCTCTGCTCACGGTACAAACCACTCCTGCAGTCCTCCGTCGTCATTCCTCCACCGCAGGTGTCAGGGGTTCATGCCCCAGCGGGTTTGCTTATGATGAAAATGTGTGCACTTAGTACGGTACTGCGGCGTGCTCGGTACGAAACGATGCACCAGCCAGCAGTGTTAGCCCATCTTCAGTACTCTGCATTGTAATGGCTTTGCTGTTATAACACTGTGCCTTTGGTTACCAAGCTCTGTGCTGTGTTTCTAGTCAGGCTGTACAGTCAGTATGTATTCCAGCCGACCGCTTTGCTGGGGAAAGCGTGTCATCTCTTAATAGTGTGAGATTGACAGATGAGGCTGTTTTTACTTTGCCTTCTTTCAGCAAATAAAATATTATACCAGTATCTTCTCCTCTGGAAATAAAGGCATGCAATCTAATGCCATTGCACATATGCTTTTTCTTTGCTTTCCTGTTGATGAGCTAGCGTCCCTTTAACAGACTCCTGTAGCAGGGCTGCTGCCCTGATAGTTCAACTGGTATAGGGCACAGGCCTTGTCACAGTGTCCTGGCTTTAATTCAGGCTCAGAACATTTGCTGCATATCAGCCCCTTCTCTCTTTGTCCTATTGCCTGTCTCTCTTTCTCTATCCCATCCATAATAAAGACTTGTTAAAAAAATGCAACAACAACAAAAAATGGCGACAGGCATGGAGGCAAGTCCATGAATACTGGGAGGGCATCCAGTGCTTCACCTGTGGCCCTGTCCACGGGGTTAGTGGTTGTGTCAGGAAGGGCATCCGATGTAAAATTTTGCCAAATTATTATGTGGATTCTCAAGACCATACCGGATCGGTCTAGGCCCGGGTTTACAGAGACTGCCATCGATGCTGTGCCCTCACAGGGTACCGATGGAAACTATCAAATCCACTGTGGCGGCCCCTGGAAAACAAGCCGAAAGAAGAGGAAGAGAAAAGACAGAATGGGGTAGCTGGCTGATAGTACTCACAGTTTCATGCAAATTCCCTCAGATGCTGAGGTAAGTGAAAATTCACTGAACCAAAGAACCTGTAACACTAAGTGCCAAAATACATTTGTTTCTGTGCCCTGGTTGGTCTTCATCAGGTAGAGAAGATATGAGCGAGAAACAAAGGAAGATTCTCCAAGAGGCAAGAGCTGCGTCTATGGTGTGGGTAAACAAGAAGAGATTCACAATCTGACATCATATTTTGAGTGACTGACTTTCTATGAAGACCTATCAGCATATCAGATGGGTCTGCAGCCTATTCAGCCTAGTCGCCGGGAGGCAGACGCTACGCCAAAATCCGCAACAGACAAAACGTTTACCATGTTGAAGCAACAGCAAAACGCAAAAAAAGCAATGTCAGCTGCAGCAGTTTGAGCATAGTAATTCCCGTGTTTCCATGTGTTTTGTGTTGACGATGTCACCCTAACACCAGCAGTACTGACTAGTTGTAGTTAGCAGAGGGCTCCAGCAGGGAGCGTGTAGCGCTGTCGAGCTACGTTAAGGGGCATCTCGCTTCCTCCCCTCAGTCATTACAGACGTGACCAGAGGAAAGCTTGTGTCCGTGTGTCTGTAATACCAATGCTCCCTTTTCAGGACTTCTGCACCGACACATACTGATCAGTACTTCAGGTCTGCCTCTCATCATCCACTGGAGCACAAAGTAGGAGTCATCAGGACGCTGGACCACCGAGCTGACAACGTCCCCACCGACACAGCAGCCGGGGAAGGGGAGAAACCCCACATTAAACAGGCCCTGGCTGAGAAGATTCAACAACTTTACTGTCACTGTGCCAAGCACAACGACATTGCAGCTGTGCCGAACCTCAAAATGGTGCATACATAAGAGATAAGAAATATAAAATATCAGCAATAAAAGCACAGAGTCTAAACAATACAAGTGTAAAATATTAGCAGTATAAGGTATAAAATGCAATACAGTTCATGATAAAATACAACTTAGGAGGTGCAAAAACATCATCAGCAAAAATGCAGTAACGGTGCAGGGACAGATATGAGGTGGCTTGAAGTGACGTGAGTAAATATATGCAAATATTGCACGTGCCCGATGGTGGCAGCACATCAGTCTCGTGGGACTGAGGAGATGTCTGAGTTCATTACTGCCACAGCTTTTGGAAAGAAGCTGTTTTTCAGTCTGTCTGTGCGGATGGATCTGAAGGGCCTACTTGACATGAGGGACAGAAACAGATGGTGTCCAGGGTGTGTAATATCTTCTACGAGGTTCTTAGTCCAGGGTGGGCATTATCTTTTATGAGGTTCTTAGTCCAGGGTGTGCAATATCTTTTATGAGGTTCTTAGTCCAGGGTGTGCAATATCTTCTACGAAGTTCTTAGTCCAGGGTGTGTAATATCTTTTATGAGGTTCTTAGTCCAGGGTGTGTAATATCTTCTACGAGGTTCTTAGTCCAGGGTGTGCAATATCTTCTACGAGGTTCTTAGTCCAGGGTGTGTAATATCTTCTATGAGGTTCTTAGTCCAGGGTGTGCAATATCTTCTACGAGGTTCTTAGTCCAGGGTGTGTAATATCTTCTACGAGGTTCTTAGTCCAGGGTGTGCAATATTTTCTACGAGGTTCTTAGTCCAGGGTGTGTAATATCTTCTATGAGGTTCTTAGTCCAGGGTGTGTAATATCTTCTATGAGGTTCTTAGTCCAGGGTGTGCAATATCTTCTACGAGGTTCTTAGTCCAGGGTGTGCAATATCTTTTATGAGGTTCTTAGTCCAGGGTGTGTAATATCTTCTACGAGGTTCTTAGTCCAGGGTGTGTAATATCTTTAATGAGGTTCTTAGTCCAGGGTGTTTAATATCTTCTACGAGGTTCTTAGTCCAGGGTGTGCAATATCTTCTACGAGGTTCTTAGTCCAGGGTGTGTAATATCTTCTACGAGGTTCTTAGTCCAGGGTGTGTAATATCTTCTACGAGGTTCTTAGTCCAGGGTGTGTAATATCTTCTACGAGGTTCTTAGTCCAGGGTGTGTAATATATTTAATGAAGTTCTTAGTCCAGGGTGTGCAATATCTTTTATGAGGTTCTTAGTCCAGGGTGTGCAATATCTTTTATGAGGTTCTTAGTCCAGGGTGTGTAATATCTTCTACGAGGTTCTTAGTCCAGGGTGTGTAGTATCTTCTACGAGGTTCTTAGTCCAGGGTGTGTAATATCTTCTACGAGGTTCTTAGTCCAGGGTGTGTAATATATTTAATGAGGTTCTTAGTCCAGGGTGTGCAATATCTTTTATGAGGTTCTTAGTCCAGGGTGTGCAATATCTTTTATGAGGTTCTTAGTCCAGGGTGTGTAATATCTTCTACGAGGTTCTTAGTCCAGGGTGTGTAGTATCTTCTACGAGGTTCTTAGTCCAGGGTGTGCAATATCTTCTACGAGGTTCTTAGTCCAGGGTGTGTAATATCTTCTACGAGGTTCTTAGTCCAGGGTGTGCAATATCTTTTACGAGGTTCTTAGTCCAGGGTGTGTAATATCTTCTACGAGGTTCTTATTCCAGGGTGTGTAGTATCTTCTACGAGGTTCTTAGTCCAGGGTGTGTAATATCTTCTACGAGGTTCTTAGTCCAGGGTGTGTAATATCTTCTACGAGGTTCTTAGTCCAGGGTGTGTAATATCTTCTACGAGGTTCTTAGTCCAGGGTGTGTAATATCTTCTACGAGGTTCTTAGTCCAGGGTGTGTAATATCTTCTACGAGGTTCTTAGTCCAGGGTGTGTAATATCTTCTACGAGGTTCTTAGTCTCACACAGAGGAGGCAAGCGATGGTTCAGGAGACACGGGCACCTGCAGACCGACGCTAAGCTTTTCCAAGACTCGACGAGGAAAGTGCAAATCACCTGGTCAAATAGTCCCCAGCACAGGTGCACCTCATCACAGGCCAATCAAGGGCAGGTGCCACTCTTACTGGCCGACAGGGAGATGTCACACCTGTTGGCTGCTGACCCTCTGGCCAGTGATCGCGTCAGTACCCCCCTCCCAGTGACGGATTCCAGACGTCCCAAAGCCCAGGACCCAGCAGGAAGGACAGAGGGGCCCAGGGGGGGACGAATGGGACCAGGGATCTCAGGCAAGTGGCCCGAGGGCTGGGGCCGATCGAGAGGGCGACCAGGACACAGGAAGCAGAGCATCTCCGGCGGGCGGCCCATGGGCCTGAGTTTCTCGGAGACCCCAGAAACATATGGGATGACTATGTTATTCCTTCTGTTCCTTTTCTCCTCCTCGCTCACCTGGTTGGTCTTTTTGGAACGTGTTGCAGTTTTCACAAAGGTCCAACTGGGGTAGCCGCAGGTTTTTAAAGCTCCCCTCAGGTGTTTGTGTTCTTCTCGTTGGGCCTGAGTGCTGCTGGGCACATTGTCAGCTCTGTGTTGCAGAGTTCAGATGAAGCTCAGTTTGTGTTCCAGCGGGTGGTGTGAGTCGAAAAGTAGATATTGGTCTGTGTGTGTAGGTTTCCTGTAAACCCCAATGTGGAGGCTCCTGTCTTCCCCAATGTGGACGTCACAGTCCAAGAAGGGCCAACTGTTGTTCTTTACGTCTTCCCTTGTGAACTTAATGTTCTTGTCCACTGAGTTGATGTGTTTGGTAAACGCTTGCACCTCTTGTGTTTGGATTTTGACCCATGTGTCGTCCACATACCTGAACCAGTGGCTCGGAGGTGTTCCTCTGAAGGAGTTCAGGGCCCTGTGTTCTACCTCTTCCATATATAAGTTGGCCACAATGGGCGATACTGGTGAGCCCATTGCACAGGCGTGTTTCTGTCTGTAAAACTGGCCCCTGAATTGGCAATATGTAGTGTTCAGGCAAAGGTCCAGTACTTGGCAAATCTGGTCTGGGCTGAGGTTGATCCTATCGTGGAGGGTTTCGTTCCGTGGCAAACGTTGCCTCACAGTTTCCAAAGCCTCCATGGTTGGGATGCAGGTGAATAACGAGGTCACGTCGTAGGATACCATGGTTTCATTAGGTTCCAGTTTTACGCCTTGGACCTTGTCCACGAAGTCAATGGAGTTTTGGATATGGTGAGGTGTTTCGCCCACTAAAGGGGTCAAGATGTTGGCTATATGTTTGGCAATTTTGTACGTGACCGAGTTTGTGCTGCTGACGATGGGCCTGAGGGGGGCTCCATCTTTATGGATCTTATGGAGTCCATATATGCATGGAATGTTATCTTGTGGGTAGAGACGGTGGGATTGTATCCGGTCAATGGTTCCTCCTTTCTGTAGTTTCTGTAGGTATTGTATTATTCTCCTCTTGTAACCACTAGTAGGATCGCGTCTCAGAGGTTCATAGGTGTCGGTGTCACTGAGTAATGACATGATCTTGGCGTGGTAGTCTGTTGTGTTGAGGATAACCGTGCATCTCCCCTTATCTGCTGGAAGGATAGTGATGTTTTCATCCTTGCTCAGGGCTGTCACGGCTTTCCTTTCCTCCATGGTTAGGTTGTAAGGAGGGGGTTTCGCATTGGACAGAGCTGCTGATACCTTTAACCTAAGCTGTTCCGCCTCGGTTTCCGTTAGCTTGTTTTTCCTTATGGCTGATTCTGTGGATCTGATGAGGTCAACCATAGGTAGTTGTTATGGTGTCATGGCGAAGTTCAGTCCTTTGGCTAAGACCTCCTTCTCTGATTGGGTAAGTACCTTGTCCGACAGATTCTTGATCCATCTGTTCTGCATTCCGTTTTGTGTGGGATGTTCTGTCTTTTGTCTCCAGGTAAGTATATCTGCTTGGCTAGTGTTGCTGGTTCCTCGCTGCAAGTTTTGAAACTTCCTTGTCTGCCTTTCTTTGGTTTTGTGGTGTTGAGATAGTTGGGCTTTCTTGGTGAAATCAGTGACCCTGGAAACTGGAACTGGAAAAACCATCCCACCACAGAGGAGGAGGTCTGCGTCACCACCTATCTCCCACTTACAATGCCGTCCTTTCATCTCTACCCAGGAGACTCAAGAAGCCTAGCCTCCAAGAACAACAGTCGCTCACCAACGCCTCCAACCACTCTCATGACCACTGAACAATGAAGTCAAAACTAACACCCCCAACGACCTTCGCTGCTAAACAAATGCAAATCAATAGCTCCGATGGCGACGGGCGCGGCCAAACATCGGTACACAAAAGAGCCACTCATATCTATGGCTCTGTTAGTGACGGGCGTTGGTAAACATCGGGACACAAAGAGCCATGGACATCTATAGCTCTGACAACGACTCCTAGAGGATAAATACTGAGTCTCATCAGCAGCCAGTCAGACTAGCTTGGTCTAGTCAGAAAGGCACGAACTGAGGAGGCCTCTTGGATGAGAGGCGAAACGTCTTCACGGATATATACCAAGTCCAGCTGCACTTGATTCAACTCCTCTGGACAACCATGACCTGGATGAATGAGAACATTCACAGAAATATTTAGTATTTGGTGTTTAGTATTTAGTAGTTAGCGAGTAGTATTTAGTGTTTAGTATTTAGTTTTTAGTATTCAGTGTTGAGTATTTAGTAGTTAGCGAGTAGTATTTAGTGTTTAGTATTTCGTTTTTAGTATCTAATGTTTAGTATTTAGTTTTGAGTGTTTAGTATTTGGTGTTTAGTATGTAGTGTTTAGTATTTGGTGTTTGGTATTTAGTGCTTAGTGTATAGTATTTAGTATTTAGCGTTTAGCATGTAGTGTTTAGGGTTTAATATTTAGTGTTTAGTATTTCGTGTTTAGTGTGTAGTACTTAATGTTTAGTGTTTAGTATTTAGTGTTTAGTATTTAGTATTTGTTTTTTGGTATTTAGGGTTTAGTCTTTAGTAATTAGTAGTTAGTAGTTAGTGAGTAGTATTTAGTGTTTAGTATTTAGTATGTACTGTTTAGTATTTGCTGTTTGGTATTTAGTGTTTAGTCTTTAGTAGTTAGTGAGTAGTATTTAGTGTTTAGTATTTAGTATTTAGTGTTTAGTATTTAGTGTTTAGTGTTTAGTATTTAGGGTTTAGTGTTTAGTGTTTAGTGCTTAGTATTTAGTGTTTAGTGTTTAGTATATAGTGTTTAGTATTTGGTGTTTAGTATTTAGTATGTTGTGGTGACCCACATCTATATAACTAGAGACATTCACCTAAGAGGACAGTGTACCTTTAAGGGAAGAGGTGAGGGGTCAGATAAGGCACTTCCGCTTCCGGTACACAGTTCAGTGTCGTTGTCGAACGTATGACATGCAAAGTTGGAGCTAGTAAACTACCTCGACTACGTCTACTCTCACGTCTCCTGTCTCGTTGTTTTCTAACTCCACAATGTAGTGTTTAGTATTTGGTGTTTAGTGTTTAGTATTTGGCGTTTAGTATGTAATATTTAGTATGTAGTGTTTAGTGTTTAGTATTTAGTGTAGTATTTCGTGTTTAGTATTTCGTGTTTAGTGTGTAGTGTTTAGTATTTAGTGTTTAGTATTTAGTGTTTAGTCTTTAGTATGTAGTGTTTAGTATATAGTGTTTCGTATTTATTGTTTAGTGTTTAGTATTTAGTATTTAGTGTGTAGTGTTTAGTATTTAGTGTTTAGTGTGTAGTATTTAGTGTTTAGTATTTAGTGTTTAGTATTTAGTCTTTAGTATTTAGTGTTTAGTATTTATTTAGTGTTTAGTGTTTAGTATTTAGTATTTAGTTTTTAGTCTTTAGTCTTTAGTATTTATTTAGTGTTTAGTATTTAGTGTTTAGAATATAGTGTTTAGTGTTTATTATTTAGTGTTTAGTATTTAGTCTTTAGTATTTAGTCTTTAGTATTTATTTAGTGTTTAGTGTTTAGTATTTAGTGTTTAGAATATAGTGTTTAGTGTTTATTATTTAGTGTTTAGTGTTTAGTATTTCGTGTTTAGTGTTTAGTATTTAGTGGTTAGTCCTAAGTGTTTAGTATTTAGTGTTTGGTATTTAGTATTTAGTGTTTGGTATTTAGTGTTTAGTACATAGTGTTTAGGGTTTAGTATTTAGTGTTTAGTATTTATTTAGCGTTTAGTGTGTAGTATTTATTGTTTAGTTTTTAGTGTTTAGTATATAGTGTTTAGTGTTTAGTATTTAGCTTTTAGTGTTTAGTGTTTAGTGTTTAGTATTTATTTAGTGTTTAGTCTTTAGTATTTAGTCTTTAGTATTTATTTAGTGTTTAGTGTTTAGTATTTAGCTTTTAGTGTTTAGTGTTTAGTATTTAGTGTTTAGTATTTATTTAGCGTTTAGTGTGTAGTATTTATTGTTTAGTTTTTAGTGTTTAGTGTTTAGTATTTAGCTTTTAGTGTTTAGTGTTTAGTGTTTAGTATTTATTTAGTGTTTAGTGTTTAGTATTTAGTGTTTAGAATATAGTGTTTAGTGTTTAGTATTTAGTGTTTAGTATTTAGTCTTTAGTATTTAGTCTTTAGTATTTATTTAGTGTTTAGTGTTTAGTATTTAGTGTTTAGTATTTAGTCTTTAGTATTTATTTAGTATTTAGTATTTAGTCTTTAGTATTTATTTAGTGTTTAGTGTTTAGTATTTAGTGTTTAGAATATAGTGTTTAGTGTTTATTATTTAGTGTTTAGTATTTAGTGTTTAGTATTTAGTCTTTAGTATTTATTTAGTGTTTAGTGTTTAATATTTAGTGTTTAGAATATAGTGCTTAGTGTTTATTATTTAGTGTTTAGTATTTAGTCTTTAGTATTTAGTCTTTAGTATTTATTTAGTGTTTAGTGTTTAGTATTTAGTGTTTAGAATATAGTGTTTAGTGTTTATTATTTAGTGTTTAGTATTTAGTCTTTAGTATTTAGTCTTTAGTATTTATTTAGTGTTTAGTGTTTAGTATTTAGTGTTTAGAATATAGTGTTTAGTGTTTAGTATTTAGTGTTTAGTATTTAGTGTTCAGTATTTAGTGTTTAGTGTTTAGTGTTCAGTATTTAGTGTTTAGTGTTTAGTGTTCAGTATTTCGTGTTTAGTAGTTAGTGTTTAGTATTTAGTGTTTAGTAGTTAGTGAGTAGTATTTAGTATTTAGTGTTTAGTATTTAGTGTTTAGTATTTAGTGTTTAGTGTTTAGTGTTTAGTATTTAGTGTTTAGTATTTAGTGTTTAGTGGTGTGCTGCTTTAGTTTCACTCTTCATAAACCTGCAGAGGAGCCTCGACAGGATAAATGTGGACTTAAACCAGTTCGCCTCTATAATAACTGACGACACAAACATGTCTAATAACTGACGACACAAACATGTCTAATAACTGACGACACAAACATGTCTAATAACTGACGACGCAAACATGTCTAATAACTGACGACACAAACATGTTTTACCGCAAAGCGTTGCCAGTGGCAGGCTGCACGTGCTGTCTGACAGCTTTGTGCGCGTGACTCTGCTTTTTATCGATTTTTATTTTCCAAAACGAAACTCACTGACGGCTCAGCAGCGTCATAACACGCGTTCTGCGTAAAGCAGGACGCCGCAGACATCGCAGCACGTATCGGGTGCGTAGGCCTTTATGTCACACAGCAAACAAACCGACGTTACAAGTTGGAAAGGGAGCAGCAGCAGCAGGACGAGGAGGATCAGCTGAGGTGCAGCAGCAGGACGAGGAGGATCAGCTGAGGTGCAGCAGCAGCAGGAGGAGGATCAGCTGAGGTGCAGCAGCAGCAGGAGGAGGATCAGCTGAAGTGCAGCAGCAGCAGCAGGAGGAGGATCAGCTGAGATGCAGCAGCAGGAGGAGGAGGATCAGCTGAAGTGCTGCAGCAGCAGGAGGAGGAGGATCAGCTGAGGTGCAGCAGCAGCTCTGAAACGACGGGTCGCTCTCACTTCCGCTAGTCAGTCTTTCCATTGTTCCTTTTGTCGTCGCGCTCAGGAGGCCGCAGGAGCTGCAGCCAAGTACAGTTGCCCTCGCTGAAGACCCCACCGCGGGTCTTTCGTTTCTTGATACGAACCGGCAGCCCCGCTACCGACACCGCCACCGCCACCGACCAGAGTCCCCTGCCTGCAGGGCCGCCCTTCCGGTGTCGCTACACTGGCAAAGCCACCCAGCCCGCACTGGTTCGCCTTGGTTCGCCTTGGTTTGTTTCGTTTTGGTTCGTTTTGTTTCGTTTTGTTTCGTTTTGTTTCGTTTTGTTTTGTTTTTTTGTTTTGTTTTGTTTTGTTTTGTTTTGTTTTTTGTTTTGTTTTATTTTATCTTATCTTATTTTATTTTGTTTTGTTTGGGTTGGTTTTTGTTAAGAGATAGTTCCATGTTTTTGCTTTGCTTGGTTTTTGTGGTTTGGTGAATCTGGTTGGAAGAAGCTACGTCTTCATGGGGTTTCACCACGCCAGCGCAGCGCAGCGCAGCGCAGCGCAGCGCAGTACAGCACAGTCCCGACTGGACCATCTGCTCGCCACACACTGGCTGCACTTGAACCACTTCATCCTTTGGTTTTCTTACCTGATTATTCAACATGCAGCTTATTGTCATTTTCCTTATGTACCTGCGCACTTAAATCAAAACGAAATGCCGTCTGTGCCAGCCCACAGCAGTGCAGCACGGAAGATACAATACACACCCACAAGTTCCCCGAAACATCAAAACAGAGAGGACAAAACAAAAAAGCACAAACCATTAACAACACTGTCCATTCAAGAGCCATTTCAGGTTAAATGCTGACAGCCGCAGCAGTGCTTGGGGGAGGGCTACAGGGTAGGTGGATGGGCATGACCGTGGGTGGGGGGGGGGCACAGTCAGTTTGTTAATGATCCTGACTGCTTGTGGGTAGAGGCCATTTAGCATTCTGCTGGATGTAGCACAGATGCTCCTGTACCTCTTCTCAGACGGCAGGAGGGAGGACAGGTTGTGAGGAGGGTTTTGGGGGTCCTTAATGATGCTGGAGGCTCATAGTGTTGATGGTAAATCTCCAACAGGAAGGGGAGAGGGGCACACATGATCTGGCTAGCTGTCTTCACTATCCTGTCCAGCTGGTCTTGTTCAGTCACTTTGCAGTTACCGAGCCAGGAAGGGAGACTGCTGAGCATGCATGAAGATACTCTCTGTTAAAACCCATGAAGAAGATACTGTCTGTTAAAACCCATGAAGATACTATCTGTTAAAACCCATGAAGAAGATACTGTCTGTTAAAACCCATGAAGATACTATCTGTTAAAACCCATGAAGAAGATACTGTCTGTTAAAACCCATGAAGAAGATACTGTCTGTTAAAACCCATGAAGAAGATACTGTCTGTTAAAACCCATGAAGAAGATACTGTCTGTTAAAACCCATGAAGATACTATCTGTTAAAACCCATGAAGAAGATACTGTCTGTTAAAACCCATGAAGAAGATACTCTCTGTTAAACCCCATGAAGAAGATACTCTCTGTTAAAACCCATGAAGAAGATACTGTCTGTTAAAACCCATGAAGAAGATACTCTCTGTTAAAACCCATGAAGAAGATACTGTCTGTTAAAACCCATGAAGAAGATACTGTGTGTTAAAACCCATGAAGAAGATACTGTGTGTTAAAACCCATGAAGAAGATACTGTCTGTTAAACCCCATGAAGAAGATACTGTCTGTTAAAACCCATGAAGAAGATACTCTCTGTTAAAACCCATGAAGAAGATACTGTCTGTTAAAACCCATGAAGAAGATACTGTCTGTTAAAACCCATGAAGAAGATACTGTCTGTTAAAACCCATGAAGATACTATCTGTTAAAACCCATGAAGAAGATACTGTCTGTTAAAACCCATGAAGAAGATACTGTCTGTTAAAACCCATGAAGAAGATACTATCTGTTAAAACCCATGAAGAAGATACTGTCTGTTAAAACCCATGAAGAAGATACTCTCTGTTAAAACCCATGAAGAAGATACTGTCTGTTAAAACCCATGAAGAAGATACTGTCTGTTAAAACCCATGAAGAAGATACTGTGTGTTAAAACCCATGAAGAAGATACTGTGTGTTAAAACCCATGAAGAAGATACTGTCTGTTAAACCCCATGAAGAAGATACTGTCTGTTAAAACCCATGAAGAAGATACTCTCTGTTAAAACCCATGAAGAAGATACTGTCTGTTAAAACCCATGAAGAAGATACTGTCTGTTAAAACCCATGAAGAAGATACTGTCTGTTAAAACCCATGAAGATACTATCTGTTAAAACCCATGAAGAAGATACTGTCTGTTAAAACCCATGAAGAAGATACTGTCTGTTAAAACCCATGAAGAAGATACTGTCTGTTAAACCCCATGAAGAAGATACTGTCTGTTAAACCCCATGAAGAAGATACTGTCTGTTAAACCCCATGAAGAAGATACTGTCTGTTAAACCCCATGAAGAAGATACTGTCTGTTAAACCCCATGAAGAAGATACTGTCTGTTAAACCCCACGAAGAAGATACTGTCTGTTAAACCCCATGAAGAAGATACTGTCTGTTAAACCCCACGAAGAAGATACTGTCTGTTAAACCCCACGAAGAAGATACTGTCTGTTAAACCCCATGAAGAAGATACTGTGTGTTAAAACCCAGTCACACGCGGTGTGCACATTAACTGGACTGTGAAAATGTGGTACCTGAAATGGCAGGAAGTGGCGCATTTCATATTCACAAATGCGCGAGACCAGGTTACTTGGTCAGCTAGTATAGAGACCTGCATCCCCGCGTACGCAGGTCCAGCTTTGCGCGTCTGTGTACCTGTCTGTTCCTGTTTCTCTCGCTCCGCGGCCTTCCACATCTCCCCGGCCTGGTGGCCTGCCCCCGTAGGCCCGCCTATCAGAAGAAGGCCAGCCCACAACGATGGGCCTATCAGAAGAAGGCCAGCCCACAACGATGGGCCTATCAGAAGAAGGCCAGCCCACAACGATGGGCCTATCAGAAGAAGGCCAGCCCACAACGATGGGGCTTATCAGAAGAAGGCCAGCCCACAACGAAGAATTATAGCCCATGTAAGAAGGTGAAGGAGCAGCTTCCTGCCTGCCTGCCGCACGTCCTGCCGCCCAGGATCCTCGTCCAGCCGCGCCCTGTGGCAGGTCCTGTCAGAACGGACTTGGTCTCCAACGAAAGGACCAGAGAAGACGAGCCGTATGGACGCCAGGTGCCTCAAATGTAATATCAGCCGATCCCGCTGCAGCTAATTCACCTTGCTTTCTTACTGTCGTCGTGTGTTTTATGGACTCTGTGGCGTCCAGCCTGCGGGCGCGTCGCTGATCCGGTGTCTGTTGTCCCATGTGAGCTTGCCGGTGTTGCGTGTTCGGCGTTACGGTCTGGTTTATGGCGTTAGTTGCTGGTCCCCACGGACAGTCCGCAGAAGGGCTGTGCAGCCTGTGCGCGACTCCACCGGGGGTGGCAAGTCTGCGCGGTTCGAGGGTCCGGAACGAAATAAGAGGACGGGGACGATAAAGTTCCCCCATCCACCGTCCACCCGCTCGTGCTGCTCTCGGGGTCGCGCACAATAAAGTCGCCAAACGAAAAACGGCTTCCTGTCGCGGTTGTCAAGGGAACAACACACGCGTCGTCTGCTTTGCGTGTACTTCATTGATCCCCGGGGGGCGATGCCGCTCCGCATGCAGCCATCGTGCAGCGCCCGGAGACCTCCTCCAGCTGGTCTCGCCGCCATGCCTCGGTCAGGGGCACAGACCGGAGTACTGACCCTAACATACAGGTCTGTTGGATGGTGGGGGAAACCGGAGCACCCGGACGAACCCCACCACAGACACGGGGAGAACTCGCCAACTCCACCCACCCACCTCACTCCAGGCTCTTGATCAGCCCTGCTAATGCGGGGGCGCCCACCCTTCTCCCAACCAAGACCCCCTCTTACATCTGCCAGCCAGCCGAGCTCTACCAGCCCGAATACGGACCCGTGTTACCGTAATACCCGCTCAACACGCACCAGCGGCACCAGTAATGCAGCCCCACTATGATACTATACACAACCCACTCAACACGCACCAGCGGCACCAGTAATGCAGCCCCACTATGATACTATACACAACCCACTCAACACGCACCAGTAATGCAGCCCCACTATGATACTATACACAACCCACTCAACACGCACCAGTGACACCAGTAATGCAGCCCCACTATGATACTATACACAACCCACTCAACACACACCAGTAATGCAGCCCCACTATGATACTATACACAACCCACTCAACACACACCAGTAATGCAGCCCCACTATGACACTATACACAACCCACTCAACACACACCAGTAATGCAGCCCCACTATGACACTATACACAACCCACTCAACACACACCAGTAATGCAGCCCCACTATGACACTATACACAACCCACTCAACACACACCAGTAATGCAGCCCCACTATGATACTATACACAACCCACTCAACACACACCAGTAATGCAGCCCCACTATGATACTATACACAACCCACTCAACACACACCAGTAATGCAGCCCCACTATGACACTATACACAACCCACTCAACACACACCAGTAATGCAGCCCCACTATGACACTATACACAACCCACTCAACACGCACCAGTAATGCAGCCCCACTATGACACTATACACATCCCACTCAACACGCACCAGTAATGCAGCCCCACTATGATACTATACACAACCCACTCAACACGCACCACCGGCACCAGTAATGCAGCCCCACTATGATACTATACACAACCCACTCAACACGCACCAGTAATGCAGCCCCACTATGATACTATACACAACCCACTCAACACGCACCACCGGCACCAGTAATGCAGCCCCACTATGATACTATACACAACCCACTCAACACACACCAGTAATGCAGCCCCACTATGATGCTATACACAACCCACTCAACACGCACCAGCGACACCAGTAATGCAGCCCCACTATGATACTATACACAACCCACTCAACACGCACCACCGGCACCAGTAATGCAGCCCCACTATGATACTATACACAACCCACTCAACACGCACCAGTAATGCAGCCCCACTATGATACTATACACAACCCACTCAACACGCACCAGTAATGCAGCCCCACTATGATACTATACACAACCCACTCAACACGCACCAGCGGCACCAGTAATGCAGCCCCACTATGATACTATACACAACCCACTCAACACGCACCACCGGCACCAGTAATGCAGCCCCACTATGATACTATACACAACCCACTCAACACGCACCACCGGCACCAGTAATGCAGCCCCACTATGATACTATACACAACCCACTCAACACGCACCACCGGCACCAGTAATGCAGCCCCACTATGATACTATACACAACCCACTCAACACGCACCAGCGGCACCAGTAATGCAGCCCCACTATGATACTATACACAACCCACTCAACACGCACCAGTAATGCAGCCCCACTATGATACTATACACAACCCACTCAACACGCACCAGCGGCACCATTAATGCAGCCCCACTATGACACTATACACAACCCGCTCAACACGCACCAGTAATGCAGCCCCACTATGATACTATACACAACCCGCTCAACACGCACCAGCGGCACCAGTAATGCAGCCCCACTATGATACTATACACAACCCGCTCAACACGCACCAGTAATGCAGCCCCACTATGATACTATACACAACCCACTCAACACACACCAGTAATGCAGCCCCACTATGATACTATACACAACCCACTCAACACGCACCAGTAATGCAGCCCCACTATGATACTATACACAACCCACTCAACACGCACCAGTAATGCAGCCCCACTATGATACTATACACAACCCACTCAACACGCACCAGTAATGCAGCCCCACTATGATACTATACACAACCCACTCAACACACACCAGCGGCACCAGTAATGCAGCCCCACTATGATACTATACACAACCCACTCAACACACACCAGCGGCACCAGTAATGCAGCCCCACTATGATACTATACACAACCCACTCAACACGCACCAGCGACACCAGTAATGCAGCCCCACTATGATACTATACACAACCCACTCAACACACACCAGTAATGCAGCCCCACTATGATACTATACACAACCCACTCAACACGCACCACCGGCACCAGTAATGCAGCCCCACTATGATACTATACACAACCCACTCAACACGCACCACCGGCACCAGTAATGCAGCCCCACTATGATACTATACACAACCCACTCAACACGCACCAGCGGCACCAGTAATGCAGCCCCACTATGATACTATACACAACCCACTCAACACGCACCAGCGGCACCAGTAATGCAGCCCCACTATGATACTATACACAACCCACTCAACACACACCAGTAATGCAGCCCCACTATGATACTATACACAACCCACTCAACACGCACCAGCGGCACCAGTAATGCAGCCCCACTATGATACTATACACAACCCACTCAACACACACCAGTAATGCAGCCCCACTATGATACTATACACAACCCACTCAACACGCACCACCGGCACCAGTAATGCAGCCCCACTATGATACTATACACAACCCACTCAACACGCACCAGTAATGCAGCCCCACTATGATACTATACACAACCCACTCAACACGCACCAGTAATGCAGCCCCACTATGATACTATACACAACCCACTCAACACACACCAGTAATGCAGCCCCACTATGATACTATACACAACCCACTCAACACGCACCAGTAATGCAGCCCCACTATGATACTATACACAACCCACTCAACACGCACCACCGGCACCAGTAATGCAGCCCCACTATGATACTATACACAACCCACTCAACACGCACCAGTAATGCAGCCCCACTATGATACTATACACAACCCACTCAACACACACCAGCGGCACCAGTAATGCAGCCCCACTATGATACTATACACAACCGACTCAACACACACCAGCGGCACCAGTAATGCAGCCCCACTATGATACTATACACAACCCACTCAACACGCACCAGCGACACCAGTAATGCAGCCCCACTATGATACTATACACAACCCACTCAACACACACCAGTAATGCAGCCCCACTATGATACTATACACAACCCACTCAACACACACCAGTAATGCAGCCCCACTATGATACTATACACAACCCACTCAACACACACCAGTAATGCAGCCCCACTATGATACTATACACAACCCACTCAACACGCACCACCGGCACCAGTAATGCAGCCCCACTATGATACTATACACAACCCACTCAACACGCACCAGTAATGCAGCCCCACTATGATACTATACACAACCCACTCAACACGCACCACCGGCACCAGTAATGCAGCCCCACTATGATACTATACACAACCCACTCAACACGCACCACCGGCACCAGTAATGCGGTGCTTTATCTCCTTCCTGCCTTCCTGTGATGAGAACGACCCCCCCCCCACACACACACACACACGCACATTTCTGTAGCTACTCACTTTTTTGCACGTGTGTGTGTGTGTGTGGGGGGGGGGGTTGTTCTCGTCACAGGAAGTCTGACAGGACTTGATTACAACATTTTGAATGTTTTTTGTGTTTCCTTTGTGTCCATAGTGATCTTTTTGTTGACTGCAAGTACGCTTGGCTGTGGTTCTGCAGCTGCAATGACTACTGGTACGTGACGTTATCCTGCATACTGTCTGCGTGTGTGTGTGTGTGTGTGTGTGTGTGTGTGTCTGTCTGAGGAGGAGGAGGAGGAGGAGGAGGAGGAGGAGGAGGCAGAGAGCTGGCTCTCAGAGAGACCTCTCTCCTGCATGGGGAATGCCTCGCAGACCAAAGTCTTCATCTTGTTGCACAGCAGAAACGGAGTTGGTGAGATACCAGGTGCAAGTTAACGTTCGTGTGGCCTACATGAACAGTACATTTGTTTTCTTAACTTCTCCAGTACCGACAGCAACACTGTTAACACTGGAGCTCATCAGCACTAAGGCCTTTCATCATTTAGCACCGGTGCCCGTTTGATACCGGGTTTCGGTACCCATCCCTGGTCATGGTTATCCAGTTTGTCTTGTGGAGGGGTGGCTGCCCCTGCACCCCATCGCAGATAAACCCATGGGCGTATCCAACTACATGAACTCTGCTCTTCTGAGCGCTGCTGGTTCCACGAACACAGCGAAGCAGGTCTGATAAGTTACGGGTTTTGAGTTATGAGTTGTGATCAGACCACCCTGACTTCCTGGCAGCTCCTATAAAGGGATTTGAGAGTTGTGCTTGCATGTGTTTCTCCTGCTGCTTGTTGATGTCATACTTTCTCTTAACCCCAGTTGCCTGTTATACCTGCAAGGACTGTTCGGAACGGCATGTGATGTTTGGGCCAAACAACAAACTTCTGTATGAGAGAGAGCCTAATGAAACGCTTCCACAGTGCTCCAGCATCTCTCTGCCCTCCCACGAGCACTGTGGTGTGTGCCTTCACCAGGATGACAGAACTGTTATCTGCCCGGCATCTCTAACGCCCATCGATGTGGACAATGACAACGGCAAAAGAGGCAGCTTGGATCCAGTGTGTAAGTTATGTGTGCAGTTACCAACCTTGATGGCCAGAATTTCAGTGAGCATCCCTTTTACCTCGGAGTTACACTGGCGTGTTTTAAACAACATGTCCGCTGTTTAATTTACGGATCATAAACTACTCAACAGCTTTTTAAACATCCATCCATCCATTACCCAAACCGCTCATCCTGCTCCCAGGGCCGCGGGGAGGCTGCAGCCTACTATCCCAGCAGTCAGTGGGCGGCAGGCGGGGAGACACCCTGGACAGGCCGCCAGGCCACCACAGGGCCCTGTTACTGTCATCGCTCAACCCTTAGGGTGGTCAAGGAAGGCCTTTCCATGTGGGCTACCACCAGTCACCGACTGCTCCTTCGAGGCTGGTCATGCGATATAAAGAGCTGCAACATGGCTGATGAGACTATTTCTGATGCTCAGGCACGCGTAATAGTAAAAGAAAGAGAGGATCCTTGTTCTGCAGCACAAACGTGGAACTGACATGTCCTCCAGAGACCATCTCTGAAAACACGTGATTAGACAAAGGTAGCCAGCTGACTTGCTCAGGACATGTTGCCCCCACCAGCTGCCAGCCGAGCAACAACGCTAGCCTCGCTTTTACCTGTAAACTCCAACTCCGGACACTGAGTGCCCCACACAGCTGCTGTAATCTCACCTGCAAGCTGTATAACACGAGAATGTCTCTCCTCTCTAGTGTGCCCTCCAGAGCAACCCAGCGGCGGTGTCAACTGTAAGTATTAAACCTAAACCCTTGAATCTTTCAAATGTAAGATTGGTACAGTCCGTCCTTTCTCATTATTGAAATGTGCACATGCAAAATGCATTTGTTGTTCTCACCAACAGCCTGCCCACCTGTTGAAACTGGCCCTGTTAATGAAGGCGCTGCAGAGAACGTAGTTTTTATAACACGTAGTCTTTTAGTTGATTTTGAGGTCATAAATAAGAAAAGCACAGAGCCCATGTCTAACCTTATACCGATGCACTGCAACGTGGTACCAGTGAATGAGTATGCACGGGACATCTGCTCGGATCTTCCGTTTTAGTGCTATTGTGCCCCTTTTCCACTGCAGGGTACCGGCTCGACCCGACCCAACTGTACTCGCTTTTTCTGGTTTTCCATTGGGCAAACGTTAGGGATAGCACCTGGTACCAGGTACTTCTTTTGGTACCACCTCCGTCGAGGTTCCAAGTGAGCTGAGCCTATACTAAAAGGGGACGTGAAAATACCACTATGAATAAATAAATAAACACATTTCGGACATCTGTTCCTCAGAAATGTAATGCTACAAAAGCTCTTGTATGTGTAGTTGCTGAGCTCATGATACTACCTGCAATCCATTGTGTCTGCTCTTTACAGTGAGTTGACAGCAGAATAACTCCCAGCATGGGGGCATTGCTAACGCTGTTAGCATCAGTATTAAGCATCTAAATTAAAAGTCATTTTAACAATATGGCATATATGAATGCTTCATGATATCAGTGGGTTAACATGCCGCAATGTTTGGTTTGTTGTTACTTAATGTCTGAATAATTCCATGAGGGATGGGTCATGTAAATGACCAGACATGAAAATAAACTATTCATTATTCATTTTAGTGGTCACATTTATATTTTCATCGACTGCATCCACCCTGGGAGGATGCAGTCGATGAAGCGTACGAGCGTAAGAAGCTGCGGTACGCCAACCTAGCAGCCGAAGCAGAGGACAGAGGATGGAAGGTGAAGGTGAAGGTGAAGGTGAAGGTGAAGGTGCGCCTTGTGGAGGTGGGTTGTAGGGGCTTTGTTGCCAGCTCCACAGCAAAACTCCTGAGGGAACTAGGAGTCAGGGGGCAGGCCCACAGGAGAGTGATCAAAGAGCTAGCCAACACTGCTGAGAGGACTAGCCACTGGATCTGGCTCAAAAGCAGAGACGCCGTCTGGGCTGCCAGGGTGAACAGCTAACCACAGGTCACACACCCAGGGCCGATCAACCTGTGGTGGGCCTGCCTCAGCGGAGGGTGTCTTGTGATAAAAGGCCGAAACACCCTGTGATGCTGAGGTACACAACTGATGATGTGTCCTGGTGGTGGCAATGTCACCTTGGCAGACATCTCCAGTTTGATCTCCACTGAATCTGTTGCAGTGCAAACACTAGGGATGTTAACAACCAGTCCTTTTTTTGAATCTTTGAGCATTTTCATATGAATGGTAACAATGATTGTCAACAATGTCATAGATCCTCCACTTGGGATCCTGATGGCAGGGCTGGTGATTGCCATTCACGGCATACTGTAAGGTCAGTGCCACTTTTCCTGCTTTCTTAGCAAACATGCAGAATGTCTGAATCACATGCAACATCTTGACGTGCATGCTGTGGCTGCCATGGCACTACCTGTCCAACCCCCTAGATCATGACAAGTTACCTAGGTTATTCAAAGAAGAATCAGTTTTAACCACCCTCAGTGCAATGTCTCTAAATTTAATCCTTACGGGGATTTAAATGTTCATTTTGATTACACTGACAATATGTTCACTAAAGATTTTAAAGCATTGTTAGATTGTTTTTATCTAACACAATATGTCAGCTTTACAACCCATACCAAGGGTCATATCCTTGACTTAGTTTGCTGTTCCGGCATCACATCATATAACATCACCTCTGCTGAACTACCCATCTCTGACCATAAAGCTGTGTTGTTCAACACCAACCTACTCAGTAGATCAAGGGTGGATCGTACCATATCATACCGCAACATTAGATATGTTAATCCAGATGATCTCAGCAGTTTAATTACCTTCATCCCCATCTCTGCCCCCACCTCCTCACACCCTAATTTTATGGACTACTACAATGATAGTTTATCTTCTGCACTTGATACTTTAGCCCCCCTGAAAACACAGGTTGTCTCATTTGCCCATACTGTTCCCTGGTACACACCTGAATTACATCAGCTCAAGGTTATAGGTCAGCACCTTGAGAAGCTTTGCACCTACACTGGACTTGCTGTTCACAAACAAATGCATTCAGATCATATACTCCATTACAAAAGTGCTCTTTCAACAGCTAAAACATCCTATTATGCAAATATCATCAGTACAGTTGAAGGGAATACTAGAACTCTCTTCTCCACAGTGAAAAGGTTACTAAACCCACCTGAAACCAATATGAACAGTAAACTTTCTAACAAACAATATGCTGCTTTTTTCAAAATTTTCAACTCCCAACTTAGTACCTGTCATGGGCAGCTAGCCTCTGCTAACATCATGCAGACTGCCTTACCATCAGCAAACGCCATGAAACTGTCCCCATCCATTGCTCTATGTGACTTCAGTCTTCCAAATGAAAATCACATTTCTGAATGTATTACTAAGTCTAGCACCTCCACATGTTTCACCTGATTCCAATTCCCACAACCCTAGTTAAAACAGGCCTGCCCTCTATCATCTCCCTGATAACCTCCATCATCAACTCCTTTCTGTCCACTGGTACAGTTCCCCCTTCACTGAAGGTTGCCATAATCAGACCAGCTCTGAAAAAACTTAAATTTAGATTCGACAGACCAAAACAACTATTGGCCTATTTCCAATTTACCATTCATCTCCAAAATCCTTGAGAGGGTAGTTGCATCTATATTCCAAATCAGCCCTGATAACAATAATCTCTTTGAACAATTCCAATCTGGCTTTCATCCCAGACATAGCACAGAAACAGCCCTGGTTAAGATCACTCACCTCCTTCGTCCAGCTGACTCCAGTTTACTCTCTATTCTCATCCTCCTTGAGCTCACCATAGCCTTTGATACTATATCCCATCAGCTCTTCGTGGATCATCTAGCGATCATTGAAGTTGGGGGCACTGTGGCTATGGTTTGCTTCCTGCCTTACAGACAGGACACATTTTGTACAAATTCAGAATTATTGGCCAGAAAGTTTGATAGCTCCTCATGGAGCTCCACAGGGTTCAGTGTTGGAGCCACTCCTGTTTATTATATACCTCCTCCCTTTTGGGAACATCTTCCACCACTGTGTTATCCATTTCCACTGTTACACTGATGAGACACAGCTTTATGTGTCCACTAAGCCCTCTTCCACTCTCCCTCCCATACCCTCACAGCTTGTCTCCATGATATACAGAGATGGATGACTAACAATTATCTAAAATTCAACTGTAGTAAAACTGAGCTACTCCTCATTGGCACTAAATCTACACTCTCAAAAACGAATATTTGCTCACTCCCCATTGCTGGAGCCACCATACCTGTCTCCTCTCAAGCTAATGCACCTTGGTGTTATAGTACCATTTCCTTTTCTAGTCATATAAACAATGTCTCCTGGGTTGCCTTTTTCCATCTGTGAAACATTTCCAGACTACACCCCACTTTAACATAACACTCCACAGAAGTCTTAGTCAACGCTTTGGTCATTGACTACTGCAATGTGATTCTGGCAGGCATCCCTAACAAACTTATTCACTGACTTCAACTCATCCAGAATTCTGCAGCACGGATTATTACATGTTCAAAGTCCACTGAACATGTCTCTCCCATTGATTCAATTACACTGGCTTCCTGTGTCACAGCGGATTGTCTTTCAAAGGTTATCATTAACATTCAAATCTCTTCAAAGAAAGTTGAATCAGTTCATCTGGACACAACGTTTATTGACAGAAACGTTTCATCATCATCTAAGTGACCTCTTCAGTCTAAACTGACTGCAGGTATCCCACCCTTATAAACAATACAGTTGTATGAAGACCGAAACCAACGGCCAGTTTCATGTGCAAATATGGATGTGACCATTAACTAGAGTTTCAATGGCCATATGTACTATTCACAGAGGATTTGGGAATGTTTGCAATCACAGCATTGTAAGATGGTGACAGATATACAAACCCCAATTCCAGTGAAGTTGGGACGTTGTGTAAAAGGTGAATAAAAACAGAATACAATGACATGCAAATCCTTTTTCACCTATATTCAACTGAATACACTACAAAAACAAGATATTTAATGTACAAACTGATAAACTTTATTGTTTTTTTGCAAATATTCACTCATTTTGAATTTGATGCCTGCAACACATTCCAAAGAAGCTGGGACAGGGGCAACAAAAGACTGGGAAAGTTGAGGAATGCTCAAAAAACACCTGTCTGGAACATTCCACAGGTGAACAGGTTAACTGGAAACAGGGGAGGGAGTGTCATGATTGGGTTAAAAGGAGCATCCCCGAAAGGCTCAGTCATTCACAAGCAAGGATGGGGCGAGGGTCACCACTTTGTGAACAACTATGTGAGCAAATAGTCCAACAGTTTAAGAACAACGTTTCTCAACGTACAACTGCAAGGAATTTAGGGATTTCCTCATCTCCAGCCCATAATATCATCACAAGATTCAGAGAATCCCGAGAAATCTCTGCACGTAAGCGGCAAGGCCCAAAACCAACACTGAAAGCCCGTGACCTTCGACCTCTCAGGCGGCACTGCATTAAAAACCGACATCATTGTGTAAAGGATATGACCACGTGGGCTCAGGAACACTTGGGAAAACCATCGTCAGTTAACACAGTTGGTCGCTACATCTACAAGTGCAAGTTAAAACTCCACCATGCAAAGCCACAGCCAGATATCAACACCACCCAGAAACACCGCCGGCTTCTCTGGCCCGAGCTCATCTGAGATGGACTGACGCCAAGTGGACAAGTGTGCTGTGGTCTGATGAGTCCACATTTCACATTGTTTTTGGAAATCATGGACGTGGTGTCCTCCGGGCTAAAGAGGAAAAGGACCATCCAGATTGTTCTCAGCACAGAGTCCAAAAGCCAGCATCTGTGATGGTATGGGGTGTGTTAGTGCCCCATGGCATCATGGGTAACTTGCACATCTGTGAAGGCACCATTAATGCTGAAAGGTCCATACAGGTTTTGGAGCAACATATGCTGCCATCCAAGCGACGTCTTTTTCAGGGACGTCCCTGCTTATTTCAGCAAGACAATGCCAAGCCACATTCTGCAGGTGTTCCACCAGCGGGGCTTCGTAGTAAAAGAGTGCGGGTACTGGACTGGCCTGCCTGCAGTCCAGACCGGTCTCCCATTGAACATGTGTGGCGCATTATGAAGCGCAGAATACGACAACGGAGACCCCGGACTGTTGAGCAACTGAAGTCGAACATCAGCAAGAATGGGAAAGAATTCCACCTACAAAGCTTCAACAAGTAGTGTCCTCAGTTCCCAAACGCTTATTGAGTGTTGTTAAAAGGAAAGGTGGTGTAACACGGTGGTGAACATGCCCCTGTTCCAGCTTCTTTGGAATGTGTTGCAGGCATCACATTCAAAATGAGGGAATATTTGCAAAAAAACAATAAAGTTTATCAGTTTGAACATTAAATATCTTGTCTTTGTAGAGGATTCAACTGAATATAGGTGGTAAAGGATTTGCACATCATTGTATTCTGTTTTTATTCACGTTTTACACGTCCGAACTTAATTGGAATTGGGGTTTGTATAACAACCAAAACCAATAACCAGTTTCATATGAGGGTGTGACCATTAACTAGAGTTACAATGGCCATGTGCACTATTCACAGAGGACTTGGGAATGTTTGCAATCACAGCAGCACGGTGGCACAGTGGTTAGTGTGGTCGCCTCACAGCAAGAAGGTCCTGGGTTGAATCCCGGGGTAGTCCAACCTTGGGGGTCGTCCTGGGTCATCCTCTGTGTGGAGTTTGCATGTTCTCCCCGTGTCTGCGTGGGTTTCCTCTGGGTGCCCCGGTTTCCTCCCACAGTCCAAAGACATGTAGGTCAGGTGAATCGGCAATACTAAATTGTCCCTAGGTGTGAATATGTGTGCAGGTCCTGTGATGGACTGGCGGCCTGTCCAGCGTGTCTATAGTATAGTATTCAAATCAAGTTTATTTATATAGCACATTTAAAACAACCACAGTTGAACCACATGGCCATTGAAACTCTAGTCAGTGGTCACACCCATATTTGTATATGAAACTGGTCGTTGGTTTCAGTCGTTATGCAACTGTATTGTTAATAAGGGTGGGGACACCTGCAGTCAGTTGAGACTGACGAGGTCACTTAGTTGATTGATGAAATGTATCTGTCAGTAAACATTGTGTCCAGATGAACTGATTCAACCTTCTTTGATTTTCTTACCTGGATTATTGAGCAGCATCAAAACATTCAAAGCTCTTCATAATCTATCCCCTGCTCATCTCACTATACTAAAGGTTGTTTGACCTTGCTTTTATCTTGGGTTTTTGTTTAAATCATGTTGCTGGTCTGAGAGTCACCAAATGAAATTCCGTTGTGTGTACACAATGACAATAAAGTATATTATCTTATCTCACAGACCTCCTTCAGACTAACACTCCATCTTGCTCTCTGTGGTCTTCACCAGCAGGTCTGTTAGGACTAACAGCCATCAACCTCAGCAGAATGGGTGCCATGTGCTTTCTCTTATGCTGCACCCAAACTCTGGAACTCCATTCCCCATCACATCCGCATACTGGACTCCATTACAGAATTCAAAACTGCTCTTAAAACCCAGCTTTTTGGGTCCGCGGTGGTGCAGCGGTCTAAGCATCGGCTTTGTGTAGATGCAGCTGCCCACTGGGGACCGGGATTCCCGCCCCGGTCTCGTCAGATCCGACTATGGCCGGACTCAATGAAGCAGCACTAATTGGCAGCGCTGTCTTCGGGAGGGGGGAGGAGTCGGCTTGTGTTCATCAAATGAATGCGTCTCTGGGGGGGGGGGGAGCAGTGGTTCGGCCTGGAGTCACCTTGTCACGGGAGTGGCGAGGCGACTCCTTCCAGACTGCCGGCCGCAGAGATGCAGGTGAACGCATGCAGCACGAGGGTGGGTGTTTGAACTAGAATAGGGACCGATTGGCCACTAAATTGGGAGAAAAAGGGAAAAATCAGGAATAAATTTATAAAAAAAAAACAGCTTTTTAAACTAGCATACTCACTTTAACAGTATTGCCAGCATCAAAGTCATCTTTTTTTAACGTTTTATGCTCTATTGCTTATTGTGTGTTTTACTGTTGAATGCGCTAATGTTTTCTACTGCTTTGTTTTACTGTATTTGATGTAAGCTAACTGTGCTGTTATGGTAGTTGAGTGAATGACATTTTGAAGTCATTTCAGTTGTTCCCTGTGATTCCTTTAAGAAACACAGGAAGTTAGCCTCCCACGTGACTTCAGGCAGGAAGTGAAGACGCACTGCGGAAGTGCGGCTGTTCTTTTAGGATAAAGTTTTCCATCGGCAAACGTCTGTGCACATCCTGTGCCATTCGTAGTGCCGTTGGTATGCAATTCGACCTTTTATCTACCATTGTAATTCATTATTTGGTATAAAACGAGCGTGTATTTTGGTGTAAAGGGGCTACTGTAGTGGTTATGGGGATACATAATCCCCCTTATTGAGCTAGTAGGAAGGTTAGTTTACAGCTGCTGTTGGCTGGCCAGGAAGAGCTTGTCAGCTTCTTGTCAGCTAGCTTGCGGCAATCGGTGTGCTGGTGTTAGCCGAAGCGGCCGCACCTGAGCAGGAGGCTGTCGCAGGAACACAGCCCACAGCCCAGTCACGTGGGAGGCTAACTTCCTGTCCACACCGTGGACTGGTCTGCGGAGAGGGACACGGCCTTTAAGGAGGTGGAGGCCGCCCTGGCTGACGCGGCGATGCCGGCACACCCTGTGTCTGGAGCGCCCGTCGCCATCACGACAGATGCTTCGGACTACGCTGTCGGCGCGGTTTCCAAGCAGCGGGTGAGCGGCGCGTGGCAGCCGCGTGCCTTCTTCAGCCGGAAGTTGAACCTGAGAGAGCGCAAATACAGCAGCTTTGATGGTGAGCTGCTTGGCCTTCTCCTCGCTGTTAGGCACTTCCGTTTCCTGCTGGAGGGCCGTCAGTTCACGGCTTTCGTCGACCACAACCCGCTGGTGTTCGCGATGGCCAAGGTGGCAGAGCCGTGGTCAGCCCGCCAGCAGCGACAGTTGGCCTACATCTCAGAGTTTACCACCGATGTGAGGCATGTCGCTGGGAAGTCCAACCCGGTCGCCCACTGTCTCTCCCGGGCCATCGCTGGTGCCGCCCATTTGGGACTCGACTACAGCCAGATGGCGGCTGACCAGGCCGCCGACCCAGGAGTGCAGGCATGCAGGACCGCCGTCACAGGGCTGCAGTTGGAGGATGTGGCTTTCGACGACGTCTCTACGGGTCAGCCCCGCCCCGTCGTTCCGACTGCTTGGAGGCGGCGGGTCTTCGACGCAGTCCATGGGCTGTCTCACCCTGGCAGAAAGCCTTCACAGAGGTTGGTGGCGGCAAAGTTTGTCTGGCATGGACTCAAAAAGGATGTGAGGGACTGGGCTGACACCTGTGTGGAGTGCCAACGCTCCAAAGTGCTCCGGCACGTCAAAGCGCCCCTGATACCTTTCACGGTACCTGAGAGGAGAGTCGACCACGTGAACGTGGACCTGGTAGGCCCCCTACCCCCCTCCCGTGGTTTCACATACCTGCTCACCATGGTCGACAGGACCACGCGATGGCCAGAGGCCGTCCCGCTTTCGTCCACGACAGCGCCTGAGGTTGCCCGAGCGTTCATCGGAACCTGGGTCGCCCGCTTTGGCACCCCATCTGACCTCTCCTCGGACAGAGGGCCGCAATTCACGTCAGCGCTCTGGGAGGAGATCGCCGCGGGTTTAGGGGTGAGGCTCCATCGCACCACAGCGTATCACCCTCAAGCTAATGGATTGGTCGAGAGGTTCCATCGCTCGAAGAAGGCCGCATTGTGGGCTACCCTCAAGGACGACCGCTGGGTCGACAAACTGCCTTGGGTCATGCTTGGGCTCAGGACGGCCCCCAAGGAGGACCTCCAGTCCTCATCCGCCGAACTGGTCTACGGACAGCCACTTCGGGTCCCGGGGGATTTCCTTCCCACCGCCACAGCTCCCTGGTCCGCCAATGGACTGCGCTGCAGGAGGAAGCCAGGGCTTCTGCACCGGTCCCCACTTCTCAGCATGGCGGCTCTCAGTCCTATGTCCCCACGGAGCTGCGGTCGGCGGAGTATGTTTTCATCCGTCACGACGCGCACCGCGGTCCCCTGCAGCCACCCTACGACGGCCCATTTCGGGTACGGGACACTGGAGATAAGCACTTTGTGGTGGAGGTTGGCAGCAGGCTGGAGCGGGTTTCTGTGGACCACCTCAAGCCTGCTCACCTGGACTTAGACCGCCCTGTTGGTCTTGCCCTGCACCCACGGCGGGGGCGCCCCCCGGGTCTGCCCCCATCCCCCGGCGAGCCGCCCCCTGCTTCCCCAGCCCCTCCCTTTCCCCGGTCCAGCTGTGAGGACTCTGCTGCTTTGCCTGCGGTTAACCAGCCCCCAGCTCCTGTTCAGCGGAGCCGTTGGGGCAGAGAGATCCGCCCCCCTCGCCACACGGACTTTTCCTATTAAGGCGAATCCTGGGGGGACGTGTGTAGTGGTTATGGGGATACATCATTCCCCTTATTGAGCTGGTAGGAACGTTGGTTTACAGCTGCTGTTTCCTCGGTTCGGGTTTACTGTGACACACTTCCGCTGCGCGGGTGTGTGTTGTTGTTGTAATGGTGAAGGAATAAATGGTGCACGTTGTGTAGCCGAAAGAGAAAGTTGTCACGACTCCTGCTTGAGCTCTTCCACACTACCAAGCTATTTCCGGCCGATTCTATGTACAACAAATGCTATGTTTATAGTAGTCACGAGGAGTTTACACAATGATTGACACCGTATTAAAATAAGAGTGTTACGGGTCCTTTGATTGATGATTTATTAAATATGCAATGTAAACATGTAAGCGTTGAAAGGGGGTAATTTAGCTGATAACATGGGTGTGTTGGCAGTGTATTTACAGAAAGCCTAGTTTTGTCGTGTTCTCTGTTCTCTCTTTCACCTTTTGCGGACCAATGAACGTGCGGGCAGGGATGGTGTCTCCAGAGTTGGGTGGGCGGAAGGTGTTTAACTTACTGCCAAGGTGTCAGGACACGACAAGGGCGGCTCAGTGAAACAACGGGCGATGGAAAAGAAAGATCCCGATCCCGCCCTGAACACCACATGCGGTGCCCCACGTGGTTCTACTGCCGCCACGGCCCGGCTCAAGCAGAGGCAGCCACGGCCCGCCTACCTTACGCAAAGAAGGAAATGGCGCTGAAAGTAGAAAAAGCACAATTGACCTTTTGCAAAGTCCCGCCCCCCTTAGTTACTGTTGCTATGCCCATCAAGCTTTTTTGAACCATCCAGGAAGTAGCCGGAAAACCCCCAAACATGCAGGAAGAAATCAGCGCATTGCCAGAGAAAACAAGTGATGTATTTTGGATTAATTCATCCTGAATATGGTCCCGTGAGAGGCAGGAGGGGGGTACAGTACGCGGTGGCGGGACACGTTCAGAATATTAACGGTAAAACTGACTTGCCTGGCTCCGGGCTGCCGGGGGGGGGGCGACTGTAATGGAGGGTGAAGTTTACCGGTCGCATCAGAGATGAGAAACCCCACCAGCTAATCCTGAAGCACACTGTGGACCAGCTGTGCTCTTGCCCTGCAGGGTAAGTTACATATTCCAGCTGTTATTGGTGTCTTTTTAATAACCCATTGTCAGCATCACCGTATTATAGTGCTGATTTTGGCCAAGGTTCCCCATAGCGTTCTTATATCCAGGCTTTTTCGGAGGTTCTGTATGGGCTCCTGGGGGTCGCAGGGCGGCCAGGGACATGCCCCGGACCCGGAGGAACCGCTCCATGAGTTTTTTTTTTTTTTACCTTCGGACCAGAACCGGCATTTTCAACAAAATAAGGCAAACGAGATGCCTCTGCGGGCGGGATGACGTTTCCGAACGGCTGGTCCTCACCTGGAGCTCAAAGAGAGGGAGAAACGTTTAAAATAGGCCGGATATGAGGAGGTCAGATTGGCCAGAGACCCTCCCAGCCGACCCTCCCCGCGGGTCTTGATGCTTTGAAATGAAAGGTGGAACCTGGCTAACCTGTGGCTAGCATAACAAGGCTATGTTAGCGGGCTAGCTATCATTAGCTATCATTAAATGAGGTATCTCTGGCCACAGACTAAGCTGGTTACGTTCATCAGCTACATTAATAATGTTATTTTGTTGGTCAGCAGTAGTACGTTGATAAGTTCAATTCAATTTATTGTCATTAAAAACAATGTGCAGGCACATGTTAAAAATGAAATGAGGGCTGTGGCTTCACCAAACAGTGCGAGACAGACAGACAAATACAGCAAACACAATATAACATATACACCCATGAAGACCAAACACAGTATAAGATATACACCCATGAAGACCAAACACAGTATAAGATATACACACATGAAGACGAAAAGCTAAAAATAAGTTAAAAAAAGAGCTGGAGTACAAAATATTTAAAAATATCTACAGACATTCAGTGGGTAGCCAGGTTCAGGTGGGCAACAGCTTGTGGAAAGAAGCTGTTTTTGAGCCTGGTAGTGCGGGCTCTGAGGCTCCTGTAGCGCCTCCCAGAGCACAGGGGGAAGAAAAGTCCATGGTTGGGGTGGGTGGGATCTCTGCTGATGCTCAGACCCTTTCGAAGGCAGCGTTTGTGATAAATGTCTTTTATGGCTGGGAGCTGGGTACCAGTGATATGCTGGGCCGCCTTGACGATTCGCTGCAGAGCTTTCTGGTCTACTGAGGTGCAGTTGCCATACCACACTGAGATGCAGATGGTCAGGATGCTCTCTATGCTGCAGTGGTAGATGTTGGTGAGAATTTTGGGGGGTAGACGGGCACTCCTCAGCCTCCTCAGGAAATGCAGGCGTCATTAGGCCTTTTTCCACAAGGGCCTGGGTGTTTAATGTCCACGAAAGGTCCTCGCTGATGTGGACTCCAAGGAATTGAAAGCTGGAAACACGCTCCACTTCCACCCCATTGATGTGAATGGGGGAGTGGCTGCAGCTTCTAGACCTCCTGAAGTCCACAATCAGCTCCTTTGTCTTCTGCACATTAAAGACAAGACTGTTGGTAGTACACTATGATGTGAGGTGCTCAATCTCGTCTCTGTAGGCCATCTCTTCATTGTTGGTGATACGGCCAATGACTGTGGTGTCATCTGCTAACTTAACTATAAAATTTGAAGGGTGAGTTGACAGGCAGTCGTGGGTAAAGAGGGAGAAAAGGAGGGGGCTCAGAACACAGCCTTGAGGGGCACCCGTGCTGAGGGTCAGGGTGGAGGAGGAGTGGTCACCTAACCTAACAGACAGGTCTTTTGGTCAGGAAGTCCAGGATCCAGTTACAGAGGGAGGGGTTGAGGCCAAGGGAGAGGAGTTTGGTGATTAGTTGATAATGGTGGCTAGTTTGGTGGATAGTTGATAATGGCAATAATCATTGTGTGGGTAAAAGTAACAGTAATAATACGTTAGCTATATTAGCTATCAATAATAGCTAGTAGCAAGCTTAGCTTGGAGCAGACGGGTATTTTTGTTGATTTTGGATGGATTAAGCTGGCCATGGGGTCTGCTATACTGCGAAATCCATTGCCGACATTGCGCTTCTTGCGTTCTGGGTTTCGGGAAGGGAAAGAAAATTACACCCCCTCCAAACTTTTCAGATATCCAGTATCCGATTTGGAGATCCCATAGACGCACTGTTTCAGCATTTTGCTTTCTGTTTGAAAGCTTGACGGGCCTCCCACACTTAAAAACCGTTGCTAAAGTAGGATTGGACAAGCACCGTTCTGGGGTGGTACTTTGCGAAAGGTCAATTAGAGGCAGCAATGGATATGTTGGTGTTAGAGAGAGAAATGGCTGCAGCTGTGGCTGAAGCAGAAGCCTTAGAGGCAGCCGCTGAAGGCAGTGATCGAAGTAGCTGCAAGCTTCAACTCGGAGCAACCCTCCTTGACCCTGTAGAGCGTACCAGAGAATACATCGCGGAACAGGCCAAAGAGCAAAACAAAATACAGTTAGCACCAGCACTGCATCTGCCCTCTCAAGATGAGATCAGGCAGCTACACACAGAGCCAGTGTCAGCATTCTCTATCCAAAACCCACACCTCGAGGCAGAGTAGCTAAGCCGACGCTGAACTTTGCTATACAGCACCAAACAGAGTAACAGCTCAGCAGCCACAGCTTGCTGCAGATATGCCTCTCTACTCAAGAAACATGCAAGATTATCATCGCACATACAGAGCAAGGTCCAGAGACCACAGTCTCCCACGTTCTTCTGTGCCCAGTTATGCACCTCACTACCCTCATCGTGACCAATCTAGTATGACTGACTTCGTGAGCTGGTCACGACATGTTCGATCCCTTTCAATGACCAACCACATAGCTACAGAGCCTGGAAACAGTCCTTTCGGAATGAGGTCAGTGGCCTACTAGATTTGACATCCAGTGAGGAGATGGATTTGCTTGTCAAGTGGCTGGGGAAGAGTCAGGTGAGCACGCCAAACAGATCAGGGCAGTCCATGTTAACTTCCCAGATAGGGGACTTGGGATCAAAATCAAATCAATTTTATTTGTATAGCCCAATATCACAAATTACAAATTTGCCTCAGTGAGCTTAACAGCAACACAACATCCTGTCCTTAGACCCTCTCATCGGATAAGGAACAACTCCCTAAAAAACCCTTTAACAGGGAGAAAAAATAGGAAGAAACCTCAGGGAGAGCAACAGAGGAGGGATCTCTCTCCCAAGACGGACGGCGTGTAATGGATGTTGTGTTCACGCAATTTACATAATACAACATTGAAAGAGGATAACGGAATTATAATGGACATAACATTTATGAAGAACATAATGCACAGGATGCCAAGCAGTGTCCACGTGCCAACGGAGCAGTCCAGGACCCAAGCCACGCGACCAGCATCATCATGTAATAAGAAAAACTTAGGTGAGGAGAAGAAGGGCAGGCAGCATCCAAATGGCGACCACCATCACCACGGAGACCTAGGAGGAGAACCGACTGCACATGCATGCAAGAGTGACTCACATGACACCATTCAAACACAGAAAAAGAGAAAGGAGAAGACATCATTCAGAGAGAGAGAAAAGACATGTTAGAGAAGAGAACAGTTTGCAATAGTCATTAGCCATAATCAATTAAGTCATCAATTCGTCATAATCTATCCTTGATAATCTCGTCAGCAGAAGAGTGGTTGGTAATTCATTGAAACAGAAAACCAACCCACCGTCCAGTACAGGTTGTGAAGCACTCAACTTAAAGGCAACTAATTGTAAGCTAAGGCAAAAAGATGAGTTTTAAGTTTGGATTTAAAGGACTCAACAGACTCCGATTGTCTGATGGCAGCAGGCAGTTTATTCCACAACAATGGAGCCCGATAGGAAAAGGCCCTGCCACCAGCTGACTTCTTTTTCACTTTGGGTACACACAGGAGCCCTGTATTTTGAGAACGAAGTGCTCGAGATGGCATGTAAGGTTTAAGGAGATCAGACAGGTAGGATGGAGCAAGACCATTTAGGATTTTATAAGTCAGCAGAAGCACCTTGTATTCTGATCTAACATGGATAGGAAGCCAATGAAGGGAGGCAAGAATTGGTGTAATATGGTCAAATTTCCTAGTTTTAGTTAGGATTCTAGCAGCAGCATTCTGAACCATCTGAAGACTTTTAGTACTAGAATGTGGCAGACCTGAGAACAGAACATTACAGTAATCAAGTCTGACTGAAACAAATGCATGTATTAGAATCTCTGCGTCAGCCATGGAGAGAAAAGACCGAATTTTAGATATGTTACGTAAATGAAAAAAGGCAGTCTTGGTGATTTCTTTAATGTGCTTATCAAAGGAAAGGCTGGGATCAAACGTAACACCAAGATTTTTGGCTGCCACACTTTGTGAAACCACAGAGTTGTCGATTGTTATCGTTACTTGATCAAATTGATGTCTGTGTCTAGCAGGGCCAATGACTAGCATCTCGGTTTTATCTGAATTTAAAAGCAGAAAGTTAAGTGACATCCAGTTTTTCACAGTAGCCAAGCAGGCCTCTAAGTTAATGATTTGAGTATGATCATCAGCCCTTATAGGCACATACAGCTGAGTATCATCAGCATAGCAATGGAAATTTATTCCGTAACTGCGTATAATTTGGCCAAGAGGTGTAATGTAAAGAGAGAAAAGTGGAGGGCCAAGTACTGAGCCCTGTGGCAAACGATGTTTAATGTCAGCTTTAACTTCACTGGCCAAGCAGATGCTGCCCCAAAAGCACACAAGACTCCATGGAGTCTAAGCAGACAGAAGGAAATCTCAGTCCACAAAACATATGTAGTTCCTACAGCTCCTCTTGCCTCAGACAGACATGATCTTAAAGCTAACGATACCGATAGACAGTGCCCCATCCATAAAAAGCCCCATCTACTCAGTAAGTGCCGGGCTTTCTGTGAGAAGCCTTTAGAGGAGTGCAAAGCATTCCTGAAGGAGAATGGAATTTGTTTTAAATGTTGCACTTCTACACAACACGTGGCTAAGAATTATAAGTCCACAACAACATGTCATGAGTGTGGGAGTGAGAAGCATATCTCTGCCCTCCACCCCGGGCCAGCACCGTGGACCCAGGAGTCATACCTCTCTACAGAGCATGGCGGGCAGCAAGACCTTACAACATCTTTAGAAGTCACAACTCACTGCACCGACATCTTTGGTGGCCATCAGAGTGACAGATCGTGCTCTTAAGATCTGCCTTGTTACTATCTACCCTCCTGGCCATCATGATAGAGCAGTGAGGGTCTACGCAATCCTCGACAAGCATAGCAATAGATCTTTAGCTCGTTCTGAGTTCTTCGATGCCTTCAATGTCCAAGGCCCCACCTCTCCATATTCTCTCCGAACCTGCTCTGGAGTAACAGAGACCATGGGAAGAAGAGCCTTAGGCTACCAAATTGAATCAGTGGATGGAAAAGTCTGTCTTCCATAACAACAGATGGGAGATTCCGACACCCAATGCTGCATCTAACCACCCTCACCTGAAGTCAGTGACTCACCTCATCCCAGAGCTCGAAACAAATGCTCCCATCATGCTTCTCCTCGGGCGAGACATCATTACAGTCCATAAAGTGCACAGGCAGGTGAATGGCCCTCGTGATGCTCCCTACACCCAGAAACTCGACCTGGGATGGGTGATATTTGGTAACGTCTGCTTGGGAGGTGCTTTGCTAAAACGTCTAGCAGAACAAGGCCACAAAGCTAGCTTGAGTAAATTGCAATTTGTTCAGGAGAAAAGAAAAATCATTTTCCTAGGGCATGAGATCTCTAAAAATAAAATAAGAAATAAAAAGGGTAAAACATTGAGCTCAAAACTAGTGGAAACCATCCTCAAAATTAGAAAATCTTGCACAAAGAAACAATTGATGTCATTTTTGAGGACGACAGGCTACTTTAGACAGTGGATCTGTGATTACATGTGGGTGTTTGGAGAGAAGATCCACTTATGATCTCTTATGACTAGTAGTTCTCCTGATTTCCTACGTTAAATGCACTTATTGTAAGTCGCTTTGGATAAAAGCGTTGGCTAAATGACTGTAATGTAATCTCAAGCCCACTACAGGGAATACATTCTGTACCAGCACAACAGAACGAAATTGCCCCTCCATCTTTGAGCCCTGCCCAAACATCTTCGATGTGAAGATGAAGACGATGTCTGCAGGATTTCCATCTGTGGACGTAACTTCCACAGACATTGCCACAAGGTCTGTCACTGCTGCTCATCTCTCAGGTACCAGCTGGCTTTGTGGACCGGCATTCCTGAAACACCATCCTGTGTGTACCCAAAGTTAAGAAGAAGTCAGCTGGTGGCAGAGCCTTTTCCTATCGGGCTCCATTGTTGTGGAATAACCTGCCTGCTGCCATCAGACAATCAGAGTCTGTTGAGTCCTTTAAATCCAAACTTAAAACTCATCTTTTTGCCTTAGCTTACAATTAGTTGCCTTTAAGTTGAGTGCTTCACAACCTGTACTGGATGGCGGGTTGGTTTTCCGTCTCAATGAATTTACCAACCACTGTTCAGCCGACGAGATTATCGAGGATAGATTACAGAGTATAGATTATGACTAATTGATGACTTAATTGATTATGGCTAATGACTATTGCAAACTGTTCTCTTCTCTAACATGTCTTTTCTCTCTCTCTGAATGATGTCTTCTCCTTTCTCTTTTTCTGTGTTTGAATGGTGTCATGTGAGTCTCTCTTGCGTGCATGTGCACTCGGTTCTCCTCCCAGGTCTCCGTGGTGATGGTGGTCACCATTTGGATGCTGCCTGCCCTTCTTCTCCTCACATAAGTTTTTTCTTACATGATGATGTTGGTCGCGTGGCTTGGGTCCTGGACGGTTCCGTTGGCATGTGGACACTGCTTGGCATCCTGTGCATCATGTTCTTCATAAATGTTATGTCCATTATAATTCTGTTATCCTCTTTCAATGTTGTATTATGTAAATTGCGTGAACACAACATCCATTACACGCCGTCCGTCTTGGGAGAGAGATCCCTCCTCTGTTGCTCTCCCTGAGGTTTCTTCCTATTTTTTCTCCCTGTTAAAGGTTTTTTTGGGGGGAGTTGTTCCTTATCCGATGAGAGGGCCTAAGGACAAGATATTGCATTGCTGTTAAGCCCACTGAGGCAAATTTGTAATATTGGGCTATACAAATAAAATTGATTTGATACACCCCGTGCAAGGTCATCCTGAGCAAGCCACCTTCGAGCTTGTGAACGCTTCTTTGGACACAGAGATCCGCCCTCAGGATTCTACAATGAAAACAAACATGTCGTGCAAACAACCGCGGTCTCTCCGCTTTTCTAAGTTCTCTAGCTGGAACTCATTGACCCACACTATCGCTCACCTCATTCACATTGCTTGCCTCTTCCAGAAGAATCCTGCAACCAAAGCAAGTGGCTGCAAAGGCTGGCATCACTGCCACACATCAATCTCAGTTGATGAATTCTCACGGTCTAAGAGAACCATCATCCATGCAGTCCAAGAAGAGACATATGCTCAAGAGTACGCCTTATTTAAGGAAGGGGGAACATCTCCCTAAAGAAAGTCCTCTCAAAGCCTTAGACCCCTTTATTGATGCTGATGGCCTTCTGAGGGTCAGAGGTCATATCAGAGAAGCCAAACTCGAGCAAGAAGCGAAAACTCCTCTCATCATTCCTGGCAAGCACCATATAGCAACACTTCTGGTCAGGTATTACCATGAGAAAACTCAACACCAGGGACGACTGTTCACCGAGAGTGCCTTATGTGCTGCCGGTCTCTGGATAGTCGATGGCAAAAGGCGGGTTAGCAGTGATATTCATGGGTGCGTCACATGCCTCAAACTTCGTGGCACACCTCAGAAACAGAAGATGGCCGACCTTCCAGCAGATCACCTTTCTACTGAACCTCCCTTCACGAATGTCAGCCTGGATGTTTTCCGCCCATGGACAGTATCTTCACACTGGCCAAGGGGTGGCCTCGCTCAGAGTAAGCAGTGGGCAGTTTTATTTGCCTGCATGAGTGTAAGACCTGTCCACATCGAGGTCATCGAGTCTCTAGATACATTGAGCTTCATCGACGCACTCAGGCGTTTCCTTGCCATCAGGGGTCCAGTGAAACTCATCCGTTCCGATCAAGGACCCAGCTTTGTCAGTGCTTGTAAGGAGCTTGAGCTCACACTGACCAAAGAAACCCCTACACAACTCAAACTCCCTACCGAAGGCCTTGGGGCAGGGAAGGTTAGGCTCAAACCGGGGTCCAGTGTGGGTGGACTCGAAGGAGGGGGAACGTCGGGACCAGGGACGTGGAATCCGGAGGCCGAGCTGGGGACGGGGACCGAGGCCAGAGCAGGGTGGTCGGTGATCCTGGAGACTGCTGTTGTGAGAGCAGCAATCTGCGCGGAGAGGGCGTCTAACGTGCTCGTCGTGGCCTGGGAGCCGGATTGAAGCTCGCAAATCTCTCCAGTGACCTGGGTGAAGGCAGTAGTAAGCTCTAAGTGGAGAGAGGCAAGTTGGCTGCTGTGACTTCTTACTACCGCCTATAGGGGGACGGGGCTGTCTGCCCCTTGGGTTTGCCTGAGTCCATAATGGCTTCGACGTTCTGTTGTGCACGCGCACCAGAACCAGACCCGTGCGGCGAAACCCAAGGCAGACAGACACAGGATGACCGTTCAAAACCCAAAGGCGGTTTTATTGGGGGAGGGGAATAATAACAAGGAAGGGCGATAATAAATACTGCCACTAAATAATAACTGGAATAAAGTGGGGGGGGGTGTATGGTGCAAAAAAACGTTCTGTTAGTGGGATGTGTGAATAAACTATGTGTGGTGTCCAGCGGTTTGTGTATATAACTATGTCTGAGTGTTTTTAGCCTATGAGTGGTGCGGTATATAAATGACAAGGAGGTGTTGAATAATGTGCGTGCACCTGGCTAGCAAGTCCAGTCCGTGATCCAAAAGGGTGAGTCAGAGTCCGATCCGGGTCCAGAGCAGGTCTTAAGGAAATCCGAGGAGAGGGTCGTGGAAGGGTAACATGAAGTCCGGTGAAGACGAGGCTGAGGCTTGAGCTTGGAGCGGGGAATTCACTGGGAGTCGCGGAGGAGGGTCGCAGGGTTCAGTACGTCGAAGCACGGGGAGGCGTTCTGGAAGGCTTCTGATGGGGAGCGAGGAGTGGCCGGATTGCTGCTGGCGTGCTTGATTGCGGTTGGAGACACCTGGCGCTGGATTGTGATGATGAACACCTGATGCGGTGCAGCGCTCGTCTCGAGCGCTCGGATGTCTCCGGCATCTCAGAGCGCGCCGGGGAGGCGGTCCGAGACGGAGAGGGTGAGATCTCAGAAGGCGCCGGGGAGGCGGTCCGAGACGGAGAGGGTGAGATCTCAGAAGGCGCTTGGGGAGGCGGTCCGAGACGGAGAGGGTGAGATCTCAGAAGGCGCCGGGGAGGCGGTCCGAGACGGAGAGGGTGAGATCTCAGAAGGCGCCAAGGAGGCGGTCCGGGAAGGAGAGGGTGAGATCTCAGATGGCGCCGGGGGAGGCGGTCCGAGACGGAGAGGGTGAGATCTCAGAGCGCGCCGGGGAGGCGGTCCGAGACGGAGAGGGTGAGATCTCAGAAGGCGCCGGGGAGGCGGTCCGAGACGGAGAGGGTGAGATCTCAGAAGGCGCCGGGGAGGCGGTCCGAGACGGAGAGGGTGAGATCTCAGAAGGCGCTGGGGAGGCGGTCCGAGACGGAGAGGGTGAGATCTCAGAGCGCGCCGGGGGGGCGGTCCGGGACGGAGAGGGTGAGACCACGACATGAAAATTGTCAAAGATAGATCTAAATCTACATGTTATTACATACAATATTTAATAACCAACAGACCTTCGATCGGTTATAAAAGAATAAACATACATATACCCAGATATCACACAGGTTGCACCATTTCAAGCCACGGTAATACAAATCACTTGTTTTTACCCCGTGTCACGTGCAAAACATTTTTTTAAAAGAATAAAAAGGGGTGTAGATGTAGAGGGTGACGTGGGCTGCATCTGCGTATAGAATAATAAAAAGGGGTGTAGCTGTAGACAACAGTGATAGAGTCCGTGTATAAAACGATTAAAAAAAGCGGTGTAGGTGTAGAGGACCGTGATGGTGGTGTCCATGTGTATTAGGATAAAAAGGGGCGGAGATGCCCATTTTTGATATTCAGTCATTCTATTCATAACTCAATTCATCTCTGTTTATCGTTTTAGCGCAGCATCGGAACGATGTGCAGTGGCGGCGACATGTCACCAGTCCCTGCCTGCTTGAGCTTCGTCATGAACAGGGTCGAAACAACGGAGGCGTCCCTTCGCTAAGTACCAATGGAGAAACGACTCCAGCCTCCGCAGAACCCAAAGCCTCACCTGTCGTCTCGGACTGATGACGCCATCACGCAGTGCGTCAGGTACACCCCCCCCCCCCGTCTTCCTGCAGGTCCCGAGCACACACAAAATGGAGGCGTCGACGCTAGGCTGACAGGAGAAGAGGAGGAAGAAGAGAGAGAGAGAAAAAGACAAACAAACCAACCGACAGATTTGCGCTACATATAATGTGCTCCACCCGACTTTTCACTGCGCTCGTTTGACGGCTGAGAAGCAGAGAGGCGTTGTGAAAAGCCGCGGGAAGTGGAGGAAGATGTTTTGGAGCGTTTTGACGGCCGTTTTCATCGCAGCAGGTAACTCACTCCGTGTTCCGGTGTTGCTCTTGAGGGTGGGGCCTTTTCCTTGTGTCCGGCTCCTAGTTCGCGGACATTTGTAAGAAATAACCGAATAAGCCAGCCGTTGTAGGCCTTGTGACTTGTAACCGTCTAGTTTGGTTTCTGCCTTTCACTTTTTAACACCAAGTTCGCTGCTGGGGCGTCGTGCGTGTGCAGACAAATGTTCACAAGACAAATGCTCACAATACTAACAGAACAAGAGAGAAATGCTCACAATACTAACAGAACAAGAGAGAAATGCTCACAATACTAACAGAACAAGAGACAAATGCTCACAATACTAACAGAAAAAGAGACAAATGCTCACAATACTAATAGAAAAAGAGACAAATGCTCACAATACTAACAGAAAAAGAGACAAATGCTCACAATACCAATAGAACAAGAGACAAATGCTCACAATACTAATAGAACAAGAGACAAATGCTCACAAGACAAATGCTCACAATACTAATAGAAAAAGAGACAAATGCTCACAAATTGTTTTACAATCTTTATTTTTCAAAAAGTCAACTGAACATTCTGTTGCATGTCACATAAGACATATCACATAGGCCTGAGCATGTGAGAGGGATCACATCTCCCTGACAAATGAAATGGTGATCTTACAGATAATCATGATAATGAGACTATCAATTACTGTTTGGTAATACATAATCTTAATTAACCTTTATTCATGGAAAAATATTCCATTGAAGTCTGTTGCATGTCACAAGAAATATCACGTAGGTCTAAGCATGTAATAGGGATCACAGTGACCTAATTAAGAGATTTTAAAGCAGTGTCTATAGAGTCTTTTGCCAACCAATTTCTTATATAGAGACTGTCAATTGCCACGGGGTATGTTGAGCAATGTTCCATTATCAGTCTATTCCAGTCGGATGCAGTGTCCAACTGCAGTGAGGAAATCCTCCATGGTCCTGCGTTCCTCCAAAAAATCTGTGCAGAGATCACAGAGCCTCTTCTGCAGTTCCTTATAGGCTCTCCGTTGGCGTTTCTTAGGCAACTGCCCTCTGTGGTGCTGTGCAATCTGTGTGCTCACAAGAGCGAAGTCCTTGCGCAGACCCTCAACCGCCGTCCAGAATGAAGGATGATGATGCCCGATGAGTTGGGAAAATGAGGTATTCCAGCCCTCGCAGGCGTTGTTGGTCCTATCTCTTCCCTCCAGGGTGGCATGATGGACATTCCAGACGGCGATGGGGAACCGGGGTGGAATGTGCCTGACACGGAGTGGTGGTGGTGAAGCATCAGGCTGGTCTGCAACAGGCTGCACACGACGATACGTGCCGGTGACGTAGGTGGAGTCGAAGTATTCAACTAAACCTTCCAACCCAGTGGGAGTGTTTTCCTTGACGTACTCCATGCCTTCCTGTACTTTTTCCTCAGGCAGAAAAGCTAGGCCATCAAGCATGCCACAGAAGTGCCTGACGTCTTCATCATTACAGTAGAGCTCTGTGCACCCGAGGTCCTGGATCTTCCTCCACGTGCTCTGGCAGAGGTGGTAGAAGCATCCCTGTGTTGTCACTTGAGGGCCCAGCACCAAGGAAACTGACTGGATGGCTGCCAACTCGAAGTCTGTGATGGCGGTCCTGGGGTCTGGGAAGATCTGTATTTCTTCCAACTTGGCGACGACTGCTTGGAGCAGTTCTTGGTAGATCTGTGCACTTTTGCCTGGCAGGAAGGCGTACACACAGGAAACTGCAAAGTCTCCAAGAGGGGCGCGGATCACATAAAGCTGTTCAAAGACACTTGGACTCATAGCAAAGTTGCCATCCATGAACCAAGTGTCAGCCTGGCCTAGAAGATGGAGCTGCTCCTCTGCTGCATATACGATGACCTCTGACGTTCACTAGGTCCGGTGTTGTGAATGAGGAAGGGTCTTGGCGTTGCTCCTCCTGTGAGTGTCCACTCCTCGGTGATGTTGAGTTCTTGGAGTGATGCTGGGTCCTTAGGAAGACATCCGCGTCGTTGACGTTGCAGGTCTCGCTTGCAAGTGTTGATGTTACCGATGTTCGCACGGACAGCCTCTGTTGTGTGAAGCAGGGCTTGAGTCAGGATCTGATTTGGTCGGCTCCTTGACTGCTTTGTCTGTGCCTTCATTGTTGTCCGTAGTTTGGTGACTTCCACACGTGTCCTGTCTGCTGGATGGTTGTGAATGGCATAGGACCTGGGGTTTTCATAGGTGTCATCAGTCGTGAGGCCTCCCTTGCATCCAGTTGATCTCTGGTGACAGCACTGCCATCTTATCCAGTCTTTGTAGCTCCTTTTCTTCACATACATGTAGCCATCGAGACAGAGCTTGTCTCCACCTTTGTGTGTCTTGATTATCTCCATGCTGAGTGTGACTGACTACCTGTCAGTCCTGTCATCCTTATATATGGACACGAGTCCGAGCTCATCATATACCAGAACTGCTCAAAAGTACTCAACACACTGAGTATCCAGAACTGCTCTAACGACTCAGACGGTGTTTTTATTCTGAGCAGCTCATCTATAAACGGACCAAAGTTTTGTGATTATGCCATGGCAATACTCAAAACAATAGGTGTGATATGTGATGAATAAAGTGTGAAATGGGGTGTGATAGGTAAGACAAACCAAAGGAGTATTCAAGCAGCATCTATAAAGGGGTCAAAGCCCTTTTGACTTGTCTCACCAGTGTGTGAAATAGAACTACAAAGGAAATCGATTTCATGTACATATTTTACTAGTGCATTGGGTTTTGAAAGTATTTGTACATTTACATAGTTAAATCGATATGAAACATATTTCATATTTGTATATCTGTATACTATAATTTTTCGCTGTAAATATAGATTATAAAACAATTTGTGAGCATTTGTCTCTTTTTCTTTTAGTGTTGTGAGCATTTGTCTTGTGAGCATTGGTCTTGTGAGCATTGGTCTTGTGAGCATTGGTCATGGAATCGCGTCGTGCGTGTCTGCCAGCTTGCGTCAGGTGATTCCGACAGACCTGTACTCAGACTACCACATGCAGGCCTGTCCGGGTCCGTCCGGGCTACGGCTCAGTAAGAACTCTATTAGGGACCACCACTCAGTAAGAACTCTGTTAGGGACCACCGCTCAGTAAGAACTCTGTTAGTGAGTACGGCTCAGTAAGAACTCTGTTAGTGAGTACGGCTCAGTAAGAACTGCTAGGGAGTACGGCTCAGTAAGAACTCTGTTAGGGACCACCGCTCAGTAAGAACTCTGTTAGTGAGTACGGCTCAGTAAGAACTCTGTTAGGGACCAGCGCTCAGTAAGAACTCTGTTAGGGAGTACGGCTCAGTAAGAACTCTGTTAGTGAGTACGGCTCAGTAAGAACTCTGTTAGGGAGTACGGCTCAGTAAGAACTCTGTTAGGGACCACCGCTCAGTAAGAACTCTGTTAGGGAGTACGGCTCAGTAAGAACTCTGTTAGGGACCACCGCTCAGTAAGAACTCTGTTGGGGAGTACCGCTCAGTAAGAACTCTGTTAGGGACCACCGCTCAGTAAGAACTCTGTTAGGGAGTACCGCTCAGTAAGAACTCTGTTAGGGACCACCGCTCAGTAAGAACTCTGTTAGGGAGTACGGCTCAGTAAGAACTCTGTTAGGGACCACCGCTCAGTAAGAACTCTGTTAGGGAGTACCGCTCAGTAAGAACTCTATTAGGGAGTACGGCTCAGTAAGAACTGCTAGGGAGTACGGCTCAGTAAGAACTCTGTTAGGGACCACCGCTCAGTAAGAACTCTGTTAGTGAGTACGGCTCAGTAAGAACTCTGTTAGGGACCAGCGCTCAGTAAGAACTCTGTTAGGGAGTACGGCTCAGTAAGAACTCTGTTAGTGAGTACGGCTCAGTAAGAACTCTGTTAGGGACCAGCGCTCAGTAAGAACTCTGTTAGGGAGTACGGCTCAGTAAGAACTCTGTTAGTGAGTACGGCTCAGTAAGAACTCTGTTAGGGACCACCGCTCAGTAAGAACTCTGTTAGGGAGTACGGCTCAGTAAGAACTCTGTTAGGGACCACCGCTCAGTAAGAACTCTGTTAGGGAGTACCGCTCAGTAAGAACTCTGTTAGGGACCACCGCTCAGTAAGAACTCTGTTAGGGAGTACGGCTCAGTAAGAACTCTGTTAGGGAGTACGGCTCAGTAAGAACTCTGTTAGGGACCACCGCTCAGTAAGAACTCTGTTAGGGAGTACGGCTCAGTAAGAACTCTGTTAGGGACCACCGCTCAGTAAGAACTCTGTTAGGGAGTATGGCTCAGTAAGAACTCTGTAGGGACCACCGCTCAGTAAGAACTCTGTTAGGGAGTACGGCTCAGTAAGAACTCTGTTAGGGACCACCGCTCAGTAAGAACTCTGTTAGGGAGTACGGCTCAGTAAGAACTCTGTTAGGGACCACCGCTCAGTAAGAACTCTGTTAGGGAGTACCGCTCAGTAAGAACTCTGTTAGGGAGTACGGCTCAGTAAGAACTCTGTTAGGGACCACCGCTCAGTAAGAACTCTGTTAGGGAGTATGGCTCAGTAAGAACTTTGTTAGGGACCACCGCTCAGTAAGAACTCTGTTAGGGAGTACGGCTCAGTAAGAACTCTGTTAGGGACCACCGCTCAGTAAGAACTCTGTTAGGGAGTACGGCTCAGTAAGAACTCTGTTAGGGAGTACGGCTCAGTAAGAACTCTGTTAGGGACCACCACTCAGTAAGAACTCTGTTAGGGAGTACCGCTCAGTAAGAACTCTGTTAGGGAGTATGGCTCAGTAAGAACTCTGTTAGGGACCACCGCTCAGTAAGAACTCTGTTAGGGAGTACGGCTCAGTAAGAACTCTGTTAGGGAGTACGGCTCAGTAAGAACTCTGTTAGGGACCACCGCTCAGTAAGAACTCTGTTAGGGAGTACGGCTCAGTAAGAACTCTGTTAGGGACCACCGCTCAGTAAGAACTCTGTTAGGGAGTACCGCTCAGTAAGAACTCTATTAGGGAGTACGGCTCAGTAAGAACTCTGTTAGGGAGTACGGCTCAGTAAGAACTCTGTTAGGGACCACCGCTCAGTAAGAACTCTGTTAGGGAGTACGGCTCAGCGCTACACATGTCCAGTCAGCTGGCGTAATTACCAGATATTTTCATGGCCACTTTTTGTTGTTGTATTATTTCTCTGGTTTGGTTTGGATATATGTGTTAGTTTGAATATGTGTGTTCTTGTAGTTCTTAGATGTGTGTGTGTGTGTGTGTGTGTGTGTTGCACTGCTGTGGGCTGGGGGAAACGGCATTGAAATGGCAGTGTTCCTGATTCCACGGGGGGGGCTTTCCCCCAAATTATTTATGGAAGCTGTAAAAATAAATACAAAATATACTAACGTTGGGAACTAAAACGTGCTTATAAATTGATTTAAGTACGTATTTAAAGTCTCATTTAATAATAATTATAATGATAATAATAATAATTCTTATATAGCGCATTTCTAACACTCAAAGTGACTTTACAATAAACGGGGTGAAACAAGACGACAGAAAACACAGACGTACAGGGGTGGATGGGAAGGGGGGCAGACATACAGGGGTGGATGGGAAGGGGGGCAGACATACAGGGGTGGATGGGAAGGGGGGCAGACGTACAGGGGTGGATAGGAAGGGGGGCAGACATACAGGGGTGGATAGGAAGGGGGGCAGACATACAGGGGTGGATGGGAAGGGGGGCAGACGTACAGGGGTGGATAGGAAGGGGGGCAGACATACAGGGGTGGATGGGAAGGGGGGCAGACGTACAGGGGTGGATAGGAAGGGGGGCAGACATACAGGGGTGGATAGGAAGGGGGGCAGACATACAGGGGTGGATGGGAAGGGGGGCAGACGTACAGGGGTGGATGGGAAGGGGGGCAGACATACAGGGGTGGATGGGAAGGGGGGGCAGACGTACAGGGGTGGATAGGAAGGGGGGCTATGGGAGGCAGAAGCGGTAGCCACACACGGCGCCAGCAGTACTCTCCCACTTAAACACACACAAAAGCGCAAGAAAAACACAAAACAGCACCACTGTAGACGTTGATTTTCTGTAGGGGTTTACTCCCGTAGCCTATTCCTCTCCCGAGGTGACCACTAGGTGGCACTATTTAAACTACAAGAAGGCTATACCTTCTAAACGTATAAGTGTAGCAAAAATCACAAGTAAGGTTTTAAGTATATTATTCGCAAGTTTGCCATTCGCTAATAGGGTCCAACAAAGGTAAGATAGAAATACACTTGCTTGGTGCACTGCAGTACACTTTATCTCCTATGGGGGCAGTACACTTTATCTCCTATGGGGGCTGTCTGCAAGAGTTGAACGATGGAGCTGACGTTTAACCTTTACAAAGAATCTGAAGTGACCCTGAACCCGTCTGTTGGCAGGCCCCGCTATATTCCTATGACGTTACTACAACCCCGTGTGTCTCCGTAGTGTCTCGGCAGAAGTCTTGTGAACATTTCAGTGCAACAGGTGATCAGGGAAATGAAAGAAATCAGTTATGCAATAATGATAATACACATATGTAGCATTTTGCATGCGTTGAATGCATTTCACAGTGCTTTACATCAGAAAGAAGTGGACAAATTAAAACAAAAAGCTATAAAAGTAAATGAAATAATGAACGTGAAATGAGCAGATTAGAGGACAGATAGCTTTTTTTAATTTTCTAACTTTTATAAAAAGGAACATAATGCAAATACCAATGAGCTAAACAATAGATAAAACAAGGATGCATGTACATACAAGACATGAAAGAAAACAATGAGAACAAAATGAAATGTTGTGCCGGAAAGTGAACCTGGAGGTTAAGATATGAGTGTGGGTGAGGTTGAAAATGTTTTAGGAGCTGGTGAAATGGGTATGGGAAGGGGATTTTATTTAAAAGATGTTAGCTTTTGTTTGAAGGTGCCCACTGAACTCGTCTCATGTAATCAACAAGTGGGCAGCCCATTTAACAGACCTTTCTTAATTTAAGCTCACAGGATCTACATTTCTGAGCTTTCACATGACTGAGTCTGACATAGGTAGATGGTGACTCATCGCAAGCCCTCTCGATAATACCGAGTGGGGTGATATGGAGCAGTTACCAACATGCCACACCCCGAGGGTTCCCTTGAACTACACAATGCCTGGAAATTGACCATGTCGCCATGTCTTTGCATAGTGTCGTAACCGGTTATTTTTTCGCCCGGTGCGGGATTCGATATGGGGTGTACTGCACCACAAGGCGACATCACTAACCGCTCGACTAAAGGGTCAGACCCGTTAGCTAGGGGCTAATGTGTCTTATTAGTAGTTTACAGTGATAATGAACAGCGTGCATGTATGGGCAGTTGAATTTACATTTTCGTACACAGCAGATGCTTTGATTCAAAGTGACTAACAAGAGAGTCAGCAATAGGCAGATAAATTCAAGTGTTACCCACTGGCATCACAAGAGTGTTGTCATAATCTGCGGAACCAAAGAGGTCGATTATCTAAAATGTCCTGATTTTAAATTGTCCGATAATAATCTTGGGGTTCGTAATAAGGTGAAATATCTTGGACACGATAAACAAATGACAGACGATGATGATGTTTATAGACAATGCTGCATGATGTATGCACAAGTAAACACACTGTCACGCAAGTTTGGTGTGTTTTCAGTTAGTGTGACATGTGTCTGTTCAGAGCATATTGTACATCACTTTATACTGCCCCCCTGTGGTCACACTACATATTGTACACCACTTTATACTGCACGCTTGTGGTCACACTACATATTGTACACCACTTTATACTGCACACCTGTGGTCAAACTACAAAAAAGCAAGCTTACAGAGGCTTCGAGTAGCTTATAATGATGCAGTGAGAATACTACTAAAAAGACCTAGACGGTGTAGTGCAAGTGAAATGTTTGTGGCTGCAGGAGTCAACACCTTTCAGGCTCTTCTAAGAAATCTCATGTATACATTTATTTGCCGGCTCAGTGACTCTGATAATGTAATCATCAAGAGTTTAACTAATATAAGATTCAGTACCACATGCTACCAGTCCCGGCAGTCGGACCACTGGTATAGCTGTGTTCTTGTAACACAATAACTTGTTCAATTTATGTTATTTTATTGTGTTTACTCTGTGTATTGTCTGGGGTTTAGGACAGTGGAATGGTCAGGATGCAAGGAGTGGAGGTGATAAAGGCATTTGATTTTAAATACTTGGGGTCAACTGTCCAAAGTAACGGGGAGTGCAGTAGAGAGGTGAAGAAGAGAGTGCAGGCAGGGTGGAGTGGGTGGAGAAGAGTGTCAGGAGTGATTTGTGACAGAAGGGTACCAGCAAGAGCTAAAGGGAAGGTTTACAATATGGTTGTGAGACCAGCTATGTTGTATGGTTTGGAGACAGTGGCACTGATGAAAAGACAGGAGGTGGAGCTGGAGGTGGCAGAGATGAAGATGATAAGATTTTCACTGGGAGTGATGAAGAAGGACAGGATTAGGAACGAGTATATTAGAGGGACAGCTCAGGTTGGACTGTTTGGAGACAAAGCAAGAGAGACAAGATTGAGATGGTTTGGACATGTGTGGAGGAGAGATGCTGGGTATACTGGGAGAAGGATGCTGAATATGGAGCTGCCAGGGAAGAGGAGAAGAGGAAGGCCAAAGAGGAGGTTTATGGATGTGGTGAGGGAGGACATGCAGCTGGCTGGTGTGACAGAGGAAGAAGCAGAGGACAGGAAGACATGGAAACTGAAGATCCACTGTGGCGCCCCCTAACGGGAGCAGCCGAAAGTAGTAGTAGTAGATTGTCTGGGGTTTGTCTTTTACCTATTTGTCTTTGTCTGTTATGGACCCTGAGTCTGCAATAAAGTTTAGATTGAATTGAATAGAGCACCAAATAGTAATTATATCATAGTAATACTATATTACTAAGTCAAGTATATATTACTATACTATTATAACACCGAGGGCGGTCTGACAGGACATGGAAGCGGGGCAGGCTAAGCTAACTACTAGCCCATGCAGACCGGCAGTTCCCACAGTCATCCTGGCTGGCGTTCGTTCTCCTGGACAGTGATTTTTTTTAAAATTTAGTTTAGATATATGTGTTATCTTGGATATATGTGTTCTTGCAGTTTTTTGAGTTGTGTTTTTGTCTTTCTGTTGCACAGCTGTGGGCTGGGAGAAACCATGTTTCTTTTCATGAATTAGTATTAGTGATAGGATATTTGCTACATAGTATGAATTAGTATTAGTGATGGTATATTTGCTACATAGTATGAATTAGTATTAGTGATGGTATATTTGCTACATAGTATGAATTAGTATTAGTGATAGGATGTTTGCTATGTAGTAGAATTAGTATTAGTGATAGGATATTTGCTACATAGTAGAATTAGTATTAGTGATGGGATATTTGCTACATAGAATGAATTAGTATTAGTGATGGAATATTTGCTACATAGAATGAATTAGTATTAGTGATGGGATATTTGCTACATAGAATGAATTAGTATTAGTGATGGGATATTTGCTATGTAGTAGACTTAGTATTAGTGATTGGATGTTTGCTACATAGAAGGAATTAGTATTAGTGATGGGATATTTGCTACATAGAATGAATTAATATTAGTGATGGGATATTTGCTACATAGAATGAATTAATATTAGTGATGGGATATTTGCTACATAGAATGAATTAATATTAGTGATGGGATATTTGCTATGTAGTAGAATTAGTATTAGTGATGGGATATTTGCTACATAGAATGAATTAGTATTAGTGATGGGATATTTGCTACATAGATTGAATTAGTATTAGTGATGGGATATTTGCTATGTAGTAGAATTAGTATTAGTGATGGAATATTTGCTACATAGAATGAATTAGTATTAGTGATGGGATATTTGCTACATAGAATGAATTAGTATTAGTGACGGGATATTTGCTACATAGAATGAATTAGTATTAGTGATGGGATATTTGCTACATAGAATGAATTAGTATTAGTGATGGGATATTTGCTACATAGAATGAATTAGTATTAGTGATGGGATATTTGCTACATAGAATGAATTAGTATTAGTGATGGGATATTTGCTACATAGATTGAATTAGTATTAGTGATGGGATATTTGCTATGTAGTAGAATTAGTATTAGTGATGGGATATTTGCTACATAGAATGAATTAGTATTAGTGATGGGATATTTGCTACATAGAATGAATTAGTATTAGTGATGGGATATTTGCTATGTAGTAGAATTAGTATTAGTGATGGGATATTTGCTACATAGAATGAATTAGTATTAGTGATGGGATATTTGCTACTTAGAATGAATTAGTATTAGTGATGGGATATTTGCTACATAGAATGAATTAGTGATGGGATATTTGCTATGTAGTAGAATTAGTATTAGTGATGGGATATTTGCTACATAGAAGGAATTAGTATTAGTGATGGGATATTTGCTACATAGAATGAATTAGTATTAGTGATGGGATATTTGCTACATAGTAGAATTAGTATTAGTGATGGGATATTTGCTACATAGAATGAATTAGTATTAGTGATGGGATATTTGCTATGTAGTAGACTTAGTATTAGTGATTGGATGTTTGCTACATAGAAGGAATTAGTATTAGTGATGGGATATTTGCTATGTAGTAGCATTAGTATTAGTGATGGGATATTTGCTACATAGAATGAATTAGTATTAGTGATGGGATATTTGCTACATAGAATGAATTAGTATTAGTGATGGGATATTTGCTATGTAGTAGAATTAGTATTAGTGATTGGATGTTTGCTACATAGAATTAATTAGTATTGGTGATGGGATATTTGCTACATAGAATGAATTAATATTAGTGATGGGATATTTGCTACATAGAATGAATTAGTATTAGTGATGGGATATTTGCTACATAGAATGAATTAGTATTAGTGATGGGATATTTGCTACATAGTAGAATTAGTATTAGTGATGGGATATTTGCTACATAGAATGAATTAGTATTAGTGATGGGATATTTGCTATGTAGTAGAATTAGTATTAGTGATGGGATGTTTGCTACATAGAATTAATTAGTATTAGTGATGGGATATTTGCTACATAGAATGAATTAATATTAGTGATGGGATATTTGCTACATAGAATGAATTAGTATTAGTGATGGGATATTTGCTATGTAGTAGAATTAGTATTAGTGATGGGATATTTGCTACATAGAATGAATTGGTATTAGTGATGGGATATTTGCTATGTAGTAATGTTATCATAGTAGTATGAAGCAGTGATGGTATATCTGCTAGGACAATCATATCATAGTAGTCCTATAAATACTACTGGTAGTAGTTGTACATTTGCTACATAATCATATCATTGTAGTGCTATAGGAAATAATCATAGTGGTAGGTAATATGTATGCTTAAACACTAAGCATATTATAGTGGTACTACGTGAAGTAATAATTATAATAATAATATTATTATAGCACTTTTCTAAAACAATGCCACATAGTCTAGTAGTAGTACATTTGCCTCATGGTAATCATCTTAGTACTATATTTATTAAGTGCACACTTTTTAAATGGTAATCATAGCCAGGAAAACATGTCAGGTCAAAGACATTAGTACAATGTGCCTTTGGTCATCAAGAGACAATGAATAATATACAAAATACAAGGTAGATTTAAATTGACACGTGTCATTATAACAGGCATAGTTAATTCACAGTTAACTGCTGAATTGTACTTCAGTAATAAAAATCTAGAGCTAATCGGGATTCATCCTGCAAGCTTTCAGTGCTGTGATCTGTAGCTGTGTCTGACATCCTCCCTCTTGGAGTTGGGGTGGTGGTGCTGTAGATGGCTGGAGCATTAATAAAAGTATCATAGCCTAGAAGTAAATGTTGATATTTGCTTTAAATCCACAGGGTCTACAAGGGCTATCCCAGTCCAGTGCCCTACGAAGAGGTACGTTGTTATCCTCTTCCAGCCTGTCACCCTCACCTGTACCTACCCGGCATCCTCCAGCCAGCCTCCTGTGGTAACCTGGCGGTACAAGTCGTACTGTCGAGACCCCATCCAGGCCGCCCTCAACCCCAGCAGCGCAGAGAACATCCTGTCCCAGAACAATCCCAACTATGACCCCAATATCGAGTGCGCTGACAGCCTGAGGACCGTGCGCATAGTGGCTTCCAAGCAGGGCAGTGCTGTCACCTTGGGAGCGGAGTACCAAGGCCGCAAGATCAGCATCATAAACCGTGAGTTCACTCCCCTTTTCTTAAAAACCCTGAGGTGTGCTGAAGGAGCATCATGTGACATATTGGATTGGATTGCACTTTATTAATCCCCGAGGGGATATTTAGGTATGTGGAGGAGTTGTATATACAACTCCTCCACATACAACTCCTCTATATACCTTGTATATACAACTCCGATATATACTGCATATAATGTATGTACAATACATACATTATGTAGAGAATACACAGTGTATGCAAGAAATGTGGACATACATATACAAATCGACATAGCTATACAAAATACGTACTGAGATGTGTAGATACATATAAACATACCTATGAAGCCATGAATATTTGCTAGAAAAGTAAAATCAGAGCAATTTACAAAATAAACTGTTCAAAATGTCTGGCTTTTGTGCAAAGAGAAGTTTTAGATGATTTTCTTGTGAAATGTTAATAAAAAAAAAAAGCTAGTGAGATAATTTAGCCCAAGTATATCAAACCTGTCAACACGTAAAGCTGCATATAATCCGGAATATAATCCAGATTATAGTCACTTTTTTAACTTTGTGACACCTGTCATGATATTGGTAACTGTGCTTGTGTTTCCCAGACACACAAAAATAAAGAAGATGGCTCAATTTGAGTTTTACTTATTGGTGTTGTACCATTTTTGGATGAAGGTCTTCCACCAGCTTGCTCTGTCACATCTGCCTGTTAGTGTGGAACCACTTTGCTTCTTCTTTGAACCCACTGCTACCTGCCACCTTCTTCCTCATGGTTTGCCACTGTGAACATGTAGCGTGCCATATGCACTGCACTGCGTCAGTTTAAAAGTTGGGTCCTGCCGCTCTGGTGGCCGAGCGGAATAACCCGCCGTTCTTGCAGTCCGCTCGTCGTGTGGCTGGGAGGTTCGTATCCCAGACTCACCGTAACCCGTCATGGCCAGAGCGTCCACGGGGTAAGGCATCCATTAGGCCACCCTTACCCGAGGGATAGTGGGTGTAGATCGGTGTAGTGTTCGGGGACTCGTCGTTCTCCAGCGACCCCTCTGGCCCATCCGGGCGCCTGCAGCCACGCAACCGAACGCATTTTCCCTGTGTCTTCTTCGCGGCCTGAAGGTGATGCAATCCATGCGAGGAGGCTTCAGTGTGTAAACTAGCGAGAGCAGCCGACACGAGTTTGAAGCAAGCTGGTGTTACGCCTATCTCCTTCCTGTGGAAACGTGAGCCAGGGGAGTTATTCCACAAGAGTTCCGGCCATATGCCATTGGGTTAATCGGGTGGGATAAGGGGAGAAACTAGAAATACATTTATAATTAAAAGTTGAGTCCTACCTGACAGTCACCGTCAAGATAAGATGAGCAACTACAGATTGTGTGCTTGTTTGGGATATTCATAGATGAGCTGTTGTCTGAAATGTGCCTGTGATGGAAGGTTAGTAAGAAGAGCATTTATTTGCATGTAAATCTTCAGAATGGTATCTTTAACTCAACTCTTATCTTCACACTTGGTTTCATGTAAGTATTGGCATTATGTTGGTCAACCATCCAGAAAGCTCAGATGTTCATATTCCAAGTCACAAATACCAGACAGCATTAGAGATGGTGTCCACTGCCAGTGGAGTCATATAGAAGCAACCGACCACTGACCTGACCCATGTTGGTAGGCCAAGGAATAGACCGCCATGCTACCCGGAAACCCCAAGGATCATGATTGAAAGAAAGAAGGGTGAAGGGTTGTGACAAAGCCGCCTGAACATTTACCACAACCATCAACAATTGCCCGGGTGCTGCATGGCGGCTGCCCACTGCTCCTAGCTGCACAGCTAGGATGGCTTACACGCAGAGCAGAATTTCCCTCCGGGGATCAACAGTATATCAAAATCAAACTACAGAAAGAGGTTTGAAATGGCTCAAAAGCTGCTTTCGGTTCTATTGATGTGACCCATTGATGAGAATGCAAACATCACGTTGTTTTGTCCCACAGAGGCAGACCTGAATATTGCTCAGACAGCATGGGGAGACAGCGGTGTGTACGTGTGCTCTGTGGTGTCTGCTCAGGACCTGACAGGAAACAGTGAGGACTATACAGAGTTAATAGTACTGGGTGAGTATCCCCTCATACACTCACATTCCTCTCTGGCACACACACACACACACACTCACACTCACACTCACTCACAAATGACAGCCAGCTGCACTGTCAAAAAAAAATTATATATATAAAAATCCAAAAAGAAAAGGTTTTCCTGTGAGTTTTTCCTTTTCTTTTTGCCCTGAATACTTTTCCTTCTGTCTTTCCATCCACCCGCACACCAAGTCTGTACTACAAACCCCAATTCCAGTGAAGTTGGGACGTTGTGTAAAACGTGAATAAAAACAGAATACAATGATGTGCAAATCCTTTACCACCTATATTCAGTTGAATCCTCTACAAAGACAAGATATTTAATGTTCAAACTGATAAACTTTATTGTTTTTTTGCAAATATTCCCTCATTGTGAATGTGATGCCTGCAACACGTCCCAAAGAAGCTGGGACAGGGGCATGTTCACCACTGTGTTGCACCACCTTTCCTTTTAACAACACTCAGTAAGCGTTTGGGAACTGAGGACACTACTTGTTGAAGCTTTGCAGGTGGAATTCTTTCCCATTCTTGCTGATGTTCGACTTCAGTTGCTCAGCAGTCCGGGGTCTCCGTTGTCGTATTTTGCGCTTCATAATGTGCCACACATGTTCAATGGGAGACAGGTCTGGACTGCAGGCAGGCCAGTCCAGTACCCGCACTCTTTTACTACGAAGCCCCGCTGGTGGAACACCTGCAGAATGTGGCTTGGCATTGTCTTGCTGAAATAAGCAGGGACGTCCCTGAACGAGACGTCGCTTGGATGGCAGCATATGTTGCTCCAAAACCTGTATGGACCTTTCAGCATTAATGGTGCCTTCACAGATGTGCAAGTTACCCATGATGCCATGGGCACTAACACGCCCCCATACCATCACAGATGCTGGCTTTTGGACTCTGCGCTGATAACAATCTGGATGGTCCTTTTCCTCTTTAGCCCGGAGGACACCACGTCCATGATTTCCAAAAACAATGTGAAATGTGGACTCATCAGACCACAGCACACTTGTCCACTTGGCGTCAGTCCATCTCAGATGAGCTCGGCCCAGAGAAGCCGGCGGTGTTTCTGGGTGGTGTTGATATCTGGCTTTGGCTTTGCATGGTAGAGTTTTAACTTGCACTTGTAGATGTAGCGACCAACTGTGTTAACTGACGATGGTTTTTCCAAGTGCTCCTGAGCCCACCTGGTAATATCCTTTACACAATGATGTCGGTTTTTAATGCAGTGCCGCCTGAGGGGTCGAAGGTCACGGGCTTTCAGTGTTGGTTTTGAGCCTTGCCGCTTACGTGCAGAGATTTCTCTGGATTCTCTGAATCTTGTGATGATATTATGGGCTGGAGATGATGAAATCCCTAAATTCCTTGCAGTTGTACGTTGAGAAACGTTGTTCTTAAACTGTTGGACTATTTGCTCACGCAGTTGTTCACATAGTGGTGAACCTCGCCCCATCCTTGCTTGTGAACGACTGAGCCTTTCGGGGATGCTCCTGTTATACCCAGTCATGACACTCCCTCCCCTGTTTCCAGTTAACCTGTTCACCTGTGGAATGTTCCAGACAGGTGGTTTTTGAGCGTTCCTCGACTTTCCCAGTCTGTTGTTGCCCCTGTCCCAGCTTCTTTGGAACGTGTTGCAGGCATCAAATTCAAAATGAGTGAATATTTGCAAAAAAACAATAAAGTTTATCAGTTTGAACATTAAATATCTTGTCTTTGTAGTGGATTCAGCTGAATATAGGTGGGAAAGGATTTGCAAATCATTATATTCTGTTTTTATTCACGTTTTACACAACGTCCCAACTTCACTGGAACTGGGGTTTGTACATCACATTTAACACAAGGTTCACTTGTTAACCAACGTGACTGCCTTGGATGGTTTCGGTTTCTTTAGGTTGCTGATTAGCCCTTACTTCAGGTAATTGATATAATAGGACTTCCCCTTTTGTAAAGTGGGAGAGTACTGCTGGTGTCGTGTGTGGCTGCCACTTCTGCCCCTCGTAGCCCCCCCCCCCCGTCCCATCCACTCTGTATGTGTGTGTTGTGTTTATCTGCTGTCTTGTTTTCCCCCCGTTCATTGTAAGGCCACATGGAGTGTTAGAAAAGCGCTATATAAGATTGATTTATTTTCTCCAAATCTTAAATGTTTTCCCCAAAAATGTTGAGATAAATTAAACCCAGCGCTGGCAGACCGCCGTGTGATCGTTTAAGTCTGTGACATTCTATAGGCGGAGGTGGTTCTTACAGTAAGTAGTCGGGAGAGTCAGTGGGAGACTGTAGGCAGAAGAGCGGGAGAGACACCAGGGGTCACTTTAAAGTAATTGTGGCTTTATCTTTCTTTCACAGAGAGAAAGTCAAACACAACTGACCTCCTGCCTGGCATTGACTTCCTGGTAATGGAAGGTACCACTGTGACAGTCCCTCCATAGCTGTAGCACTGCTGAAGTCGGATGGGGTAGCACGTGCAAATGCCCCGTAGTTGAAACTGTTTGTGGTAGCATTTCTTTAGTCTACCAGTATCCATATTTGGTACAAACATTAATTTGTCTTTAAATGAATGAAAACGAATTGGGTCTTGAACAATCTAAAATCTGTCGTTCATGCTTCAAGGGTTTGATGCTTGTTGGATTCCTGGAACCAGCAAAAAAAACTGATGACTTGTGGGAAATGACTGAGTTGCATTTTTTACTGAAACCACAAACTTCCTGTGCAGACATCTCCATATGCAACAGTCGTCTGACTTGGGTTATATTGTGACCAGTTAGTCTCTGTGTGAGACTAACTGGGTTATATTGTGACCAGTATAAGTTATATTGTGACCAGTATAAGTTATATTGGGACCAGTATAAGTTATATTGTGACCAGTTAGTCTCACACCGCCTCTCTCTGTTAGTTACTACACGTCTTTCTCCACACAGTCCATTTTCCTGTTTTCAACTTTCACTGATAACAGCTTTGCTCTCAGCTGTGACTTTCAATCCTACAAGCTCACACACACACACACACACACACACAGTTTGTTGCCATCTACCTTGTTGTGACAAAAGGGCATCTGGTGCACACCTCCGTATGTTCCTGGAGCTTGAGAGCAGGAAGCATCTGTCTGAAGATGAATGTAAGTTGTTCTGCTGCTGTGCTCTGTGGTTTGTGTTGTGTGAACTGAGCCTGGGAAAGATGAACCTGCTCATCAGGTTTGTCTGCCTAGGAAAGCACCCATGTGTTGAAAGTAGCTGTTCTGAACATGTTTTTAAGAGACCAGGGGAAGGATTACTTACACCTGGCCAGATCAGCACCACAGATGTTATTTCACATCATGCAATTATGTCACATGTGCAGACATCACATTTTCATCACATCAGTGACTCGGTTCCCCTGCATGCTAGTGACGGCACACTCAAACCAAACCGCACAGTTCACTGACAGACTGAGGCTGCATCCAGTAACTCTGCGTTTTGGCAGTGTCTTACATCACTGTGGCAAAGACAACGAAAGTCCCCTTTTTTTCTTCAAAGAACAACAGAATATGTGCATTTATGCTGAAGGTCTGACAGAAGAAGAGTTCACAGACGAGATGAAGTGACATTGCTGTGGTTATGTGTGTGCTGTGCAGTAGTCTGTGTTTCCTGGGAGGCTTGGTGTCAGGTGGCAGACAAAATGTATAGAGAAAACAAGGCTTCTAGTGGACTGATGTAAACGGTTTATTGTGTCATTCTCCCATAGCCATCACACTGCACCACCAACATGAATTAAATGGTATGTTGAGACAAAAAAAAGGTTACCTGGTGATGCTTTAACCATCCATCCATCCATTTTCCAAACCACTTGTCCTGCTCTCAGAGTCGCGGGGATGATGGAGCTAGATTGAAAATGTCATAAACCAACGCTACACAGTAGGGAGATAAAGACAGTATCCTTCTCAGAACCTGGCAGCAGCAGATGCTTTACGTTTCTTCTAGTTGTGTCTTGTGAAAATAAAAAGTTAACCTCTGACGTGCTGGTGTGTGATTTCCAGACTGGCTGTTGGTTGTGTTGGTGGTGCTGGGCTTGTTGATGCTGCTGCTCCTCATCGGAATCTGCTGGTGTCAGTGTTGCCCACATACCTGCTGCTGTTATGTCAGCTGCCCCTGCTGCCCCGAACGCTGTTGCTGCCCACAAGCATGTAAGTATCCCATACCACCCCACAGCCTCCAGTGATTTACAGTTTGTCAATTATAAATTTACACAATTTTATAAATTGTACATTACTTGAATGGGAGTAATCACTACACACAGATTCTATATATAATCGTCGCCAGACAATAGCCAATGGGTTCCGAGGTCGGAATGAAGGCGACGTGAACGTGATGTGGTGATGGTTGGAAGCCGACCTCTAACCCTATGCTCCAATCTCATGTAACTCTAATAGGAGCCAAGAAGTCACTGGCGTAGCTTGGCTGTGCACAATAGAGTGCTGATACTACAGATGTCACGATCTTTTTTTTTTTTTGCACCCGATCTGAATAATTTGATATTATCTGCCGATACTGATTCCTGATCCTGTATTTAGATTTCCTGCATAATACGGCTGCACAGTGAACACTTAAGTACGTCAAACTGATCCAGTGTAGGTAAGATATGTTCGACAACTGAATAGCTCTGCTACGAAAAAATGCAGGTAAAGTGCTGTTCATTAGCGGGAGTCCCCCCTCCCCCCATTTTTCTCCCCAATTTTACTTGACCAATTACCCCACTCTTCCGAGCCGTCCCGGTCTCTGCACCACCCACCCTCTGCTGATCCTGGGAGGGCTTCAGACTACCACATGCCTCCTCCCATACATGTGGAGTCACCAGCTGCTTTTCACCTGACAGTGAGGAGTTTCACCAGGGAGGATCACGCTACTCTCCCCAGTTCCCCCTCCCCCCTGAACAGGCACCTTGACTGACCAGAGGAGGCGCTAGTGCAGCGGCCAGGACACATACCCACATCCAGCTTCCCACCCACAGACATGGCCAATTGTGTCTGTATAGACACCCGACAAAGCCGGAGGTAACATGGGGATTCGAACCGGCGATCCCCGTGTTGGTAGGCAACGGATTAGACCGCTGTGCTACCTGGATGCCTTCATTAGTGGTTTTATTTAATTTTTCAAAATACAAACAACCTTTAAAAGTAATACTGAAAACAAAAGCTCATACAAAGATAAAAACACAAACCAAAAAGACAGAAAACCCCAAACAGTCACATGTGAACCCGCTTTCCTTCCAACGATGTTTGCATACTTACCTTATGTCATTCATATTGAAAACGACTCAGGGACTACTGCTTTGGCATTTCAAGCTAAATGTGGCGGTTGGGCTGCTTGAATCATCAAGTGAAGCTCCACACAGCAGACAGCTTGTTGTTGATCACGATTTACACCACCCGTATGACAGCTGACGTAGACGGAGCACAAGGTAGTAAAATGAGCAAAGGATCGAAGTTTTGACTGGGCTTAATGTAGCCGATACCAATCAGTTAGACTAGGTCTAGCTCGGCTCCGATAATCTATCAGATGGACACATCCCTGGTCAATACTGTGGCGGAAGTCTCAGGCCAGTTATTATATGTGATTGTGAGCTACATTTGTATTGCTACTGTTTAAAATGCATTACATTGCTACGTATGCACACTCGGTCAGTACTGATTACTTACAGCTTTGAAAAACATGAAATACAGTTGCTCGTCACTTTGACCGTTTGAGGATGAACAGCTAACATAGAAGGAGCGAACATGTAAGACAGAGACAGACGTGTCAGGATATTTGTATTTAGTTGGTCCCAGGCGAGTTTAGCTTGTGGACAAACTAACTGCAGACAGATACGGTCTGCTTGTCTATCGGATCTAATGGTGGCTGACCAGTGACACATGCTGGATCCTAAAGCAAACACCTGGATGCAAAACGCCCAAAATTAGAGATTGGCCCAAACAGGATCTGACACAAATTAAAGACTGACCCCAACCACCTCTCCATCCTTTGGAAGGTGAGGTGTGCCCTCCATTGTTAATGGTGCACTTTTATCAGGTTTAAAAACTGGCGGCTCAGCTGAGCCATCTTTCCTGGAACCCTCAGTTTGGTTTCAGTATAAAGTGGTTTGTCTTGTTTTTAGGAGGTGTGCGTGCTTTGGTGGCATAGATGGTGGCAAATGAAATAGATGTGAAGGTGTGTGTAGGGTGATAATGTCCTTTTAGTTTTCATAGTTCATGTCATTTTAAATCCAAGGTTTAGAGGATCGCTGTCTGTCTTGTAGTCAGCGTGCCTGTTTGTAGTGATCTCTTCTGGCCCTGGAGGCTGTTTCTAGTGATCTCTTCTGGCCCTGGAGGCTGTTTGTAGTGATCTCTTCTGGCCCTGGAGGCTGTTTGTAGTGATCTCTTCTGGCCCTGAAGCCTGTTTGTAGTGATCTCTTCTGGCCCTGAAGCCTGTTTGTAGTGATCTCTTCTGGCCCTGGAGGCTGTTTGTAGTGATCTCTTCTGGCCCTGAAGCCTGTTTGTAGTGATCTCTTCTGGCCCTGGAGGCTGTTTGTAGTGATCTCTTCTGGCCCTGAAGCCTGTTTCTAGTGATCTCTTCTGGCCCTGGAGGCTGTTTGTAGTGATCTCTTCTGGCCCTGGAGGCTGTTTGTAGTGATCTCTTCTGGCCCTGGAGGCTGTTTGTAGTGATCTCTTCTGGCCCTGGAGACTGTGCACTGAAAGGCCATTGACATATTTCAGTTTGGATTTTACTTTTATTTCATGGCTTACAGAGTTTAGACACAAGTAGTTGGTTGATAAGACAAAATTTTATGAATTTCTATTATTACAGAATGGGAAGATTACAGACTGAGGGGAAAAAATCCAGCTCTGGACTGATGGTTTAAATCCACCTTTAATGCAACTTGATTGGCTGACTGACTATTGTGTTTTATTGTGTGCCATTTGTTTCCACAGGGTGGTCTGAATGACTTGCAGGAAGTGCTTTTATTTTTTATTCCTCTCTGCACGATGTTAATAGAAAGACCAAGGCTGTAATTTTGACGGTTTTGGATTTTCAAAGTTTAATAACTTTGCGGGGGGAAAAAAACAATACAGACCTGCCGCTCCCTGGATGCTCCTAAAATTGCATATATTTGCATTAAAATGAGTTTTACAGCAATTGCATACAAAAAAAAAGTTATGATAAGATCTACCTAAAACCACCACGTGATGGTGTGCGTCATGTCAGTATCTATGATGCGTGTTGTCGTGTCATTTCCTGCATGAAGTTCATTGCTGTGTCCTAGAAACACACTAGCGTCCTCCAGTGCGGAGAAATAGTCTAAACTTGATGTGTGATTATGTCCAACATGTCTGGTTACAGACGCCGTTACAGACGCACCATGACTACCACTGAGGCACTGCAGTATTTACAGGAGTTGGACAGCCGCCATTTTAAATTGTTTAAAAGTAATGTGAAAGTTGTTAAAATGTTAATTTTGGTGTCAGTTACTTAACAGACATACTAGCATGTGTAATGCATTAATATCTCAACTGGGTATTTATCTTGACACAATATAGAGGTTAAACACCGTGGCGGTTAATAGTAGATTTTAAGTCGGAGTCGTTGTTTGTTTGAATATTTATCTTCAGTTCTTTTTCTACATTTCATGTTTTCTCAGCCTTGTTGCGATTGTTAGATTAGCAGTAAGTGTTTTCCGTTTTGTTTTTCAGGTCATATTTTCACTTTTCCCACTTTGCTATTCAAGGTCGACCATGCCTCTCTGAAGTTTAAATGTTTAAAAACAGTATTATAGTTGTTAACATGTTAATTTTGGTGTCAGTCATTTCCTAACAGACATACTAACATAAGCAGTGCATTAGTATCTGAGTTTGAGTATTTATCTTGACAGAATTAGAGTTTAAACACCGGCGCTCATGGTGATGGCCCATAGTGGTTTTAGGTAGGCGTGAAAGCCCGGTGGTTCCGGTGTAACTGCAGCTCAAACTCTTTCTTCTTCTTTGTCAGTATACGAGGCAGGCAAAGCCGTGAAGAAAGGTGTGCCCATTCAGTATGCCCCAACACTTTACGCACCCAGTTTGTATGCCCAGCCGGCCTACATTGGAGGGATGAGCCAGCCTGCCATGCCGCTTCTACCCATACCAAATGGAGCCGGAGCGCCCCCGCCCACTAACGGTTACAGTCGTGAATACGATGGAGCCAGCTCAGGTGACACCTCCCATCACTTTTGAATTCTAGATGGAAAACAACGCAACACATGGAAAGTCTAAAGAAAAAAAGAAAGGGGATACTTGTGTTGCCCTAATAGGATGGGAACGGTTTTCAGTTTTAGCTGCTGTGTATTTGGTGTCAGGATTTGTCAGTATGGTGGCATTTTTTGGACTTGCTTGTCTGAAGTCTTTTGATTCCCTCACAGGACAGAGAAATGACTGTTTGGAAGTCTCCATGTAAATAAAGCCTTTTCACTTCCTGTTTTATTTCCCCAGTTGGGCAAGGCTCACAGGTGCCTCTCCTACATGATCAAGGCAACGGAGGAGACCACAGTGAGTCATTGAAAACACACACACACACACACACACACACACACACACACACACACACACACACACACACACACATGCGTGCGTGCGTCACACCAGAGGCGGAACAGAAATTCCAGAGAATGTGTGGTACTTCACCACAAAACAGCTTGCACAAAAGCACCGTTTCTTTTGTAAGCATTATCTGCACATCATGGGGTAACGATAAAAGTGGGCTTTTGAATTATATAACAAACACATAAGCTGTGTTTTCACTGGTTCAGACACGCCAATGATGGTGCCAAACACCTGAAAGAAAAATTCATAAAGAACATCAGTTAGTGTTGTAGCCGGATGTAAATGTCCTGCGGTGTCGGTCTGCATGGTCAGTATCCTCTATTGTCCTGTCGAGGGACAAAGAAAATGCAGTCTCAACTGACTGTTTGGACTGAGGAGGTCACTTAGGTGATGATGAAACGTATCTGTAGCTAAACGCTGTGTCCGGATGAACTGATTCAACCTTCTTTGATTTTCTTACCTGCATTACTGAGCAGCATCAAGACACCTGCCGTCGTTCCAGTCTGCGGCGTAACTCTGGCCTTGCAGCTCCAAATGTGAACAGATTTGAAGATTTGTTTTTTCTTCCCAAACACAATAACTTCAACACAATTATGAGGCAAACAGGTTTCTTAATCCAAGAACATTTGTTTTACAAAATTAAAGATGTGTGTTTTCATGTACAGGAGTCTTCAGAGTCCATACTTTATAAGAAGGCCTTTGGTAGAAATTACAGCTGTGAAGCTCTTGTGACCTTTGCATGGACATTTTTTTTCATTTCTTTTTTTTTTAATTATTATTATTATTTTTTTGCCCATTCACCATATAAAGTTGTTCCATCTCTGTCAAGTTAGATGCAGCATCAGTGGGACAGCACGTTTCCTGAATATTACCTTTTTTTCCCCCAGCCATTCCTTTGTTTATTTGGGGTAAATGTCTTGTTGGGACATGAATCGTTGTCGTAAGGGAGAACTTCTCAAATAAGCATTTTATTGTAATTTTCAGGTTTTTGTTCTCAATATAATTCTAAAGATTTCTTTTTTTCAGTTTGCTATTGCAGAGAATTACTTATATAGGAGAATAAAAACAAACACTTATTTTAAATAAAGTTCATCTGGACACGTTTGTTGAGAGAAACTTTTCATTATCATCAAAGTGACCTCTTCAGTCTCACCTGACTGCAGGTACCCCACCCTTATAAACAATACAGTGACTGCAGGTGTCCCCACCCTTATAAACAATACAGTGGCTGCAGGTGTCCCCACCCTTATGAACAATACAGTGGCTGCAGGTACCCCACCCTTATAAACAATACAGTGACTGCAGGTGTCCCCACCCTTATAAACAATACAGTGACTACAGGTGTCCCCACCCTTATGAACAATACAGTGGCTGCAGGTACCCCACCCTTATAAACAATACAGTGACTGCAGGTGTCCCCACCCTTATAAACAATACAGTGACTACAGGTACCCCACCCTTATAAACAATACAGTGACTGCACGTGTCCCACCATTATAAACAATACACTGACTGCAGGTGTCCCCACCCTTATAAACAATAGTGTGTTTGTAAACAATAGTGTGTTTGTAAACAATACAGTGGCATAACAATCCAAACCAGTCGGTTTCATATGCAAATTGCCGTGAGCATTAACTAGAGTTACAATGGCCATGTGTACTATTCACAGAGGATTGGGGAATGGTAGTAAGATGGTGACTGTTGAACTTATAGCCCCACCCCCACCCCCCCGGTTCAGGGATGGTCATTCTCACTTCACATAGATGGCCTCCTTGACCAGTGTTTGAACGGGAAGTCAAGGATCAAGGATGTGCACATCCTCATCCTTGAAAGAGTTGCCACTGGCCTGTAGATGGTGTAGACTGTGGAGTCCTGGCCTGTAGATGGTGTAGACTGTGGAGTCCTGGCCTGTAGATGGTGTAGACTGTGGAGTCCTGGTCTGTAGATGGTGTAGACTGTGGAGTCCTGGCCTGTAGATGGTGTAGACTGTGGAGTCCTGGCCTGTAGATGGTGTAGACTGTGGAGTCCTGGTCTGTAGATGGTGTAGACTGTGGAGTCCTGGTCTGTAGACGGTGTATCCTGTGGAGTCCTGGTCTGTAGACGGTCTAGACTGTGGAGTCCTTGTCTGTAGCTGGTGTAGACTGTGGAGTCCTGGCCTGTCGATGGTGTAGACTGTGGAGTCCTGGTCTGTAGATGGTGTAGACTGTGGAGTACTGGTCTGTGGATGGTGTAGACTGTGGAGTCCTGGTCTGTAGCTGGTGTAGACTGTGGAGTCCTGGTCTGTAGATGGTGTAGACTGTGGAGTCCTGGCCTGTAGATGGTGTAGACTGTGGAGTCCTGGTCTGTGGATGGTGTAGACTGTGGAGTCCTGGTCTGTAGATAGTGTAGACTGTGGAGTCCTGGTCTGTAGATAGTGTAGACTGTGGAGTCCTGGTCTGTAGATGGTGTAGACTGTGGAGTCCTGGTCTGTAGATAGTGTAGACTGTGGAGTCCCGGTCTGTAGATAGTGTAGACTGTGGAGTCCTGGTCTGTAGATGGTGTAGACTGTGGAGTCCTGGTCGGACGTGTTAGCTCTCCTGTGTTGTGCCATCCTCTTGGCCAGCGTCTATTTAGTTTCACCAATGTACAAGTCATGGCAGCCCTCCCGGTACTTAACAGCTACACTATATTGCTCTGTTTGTGCTGGAGACCTGATCCTTGGGGTGGACCAACTTCTGGCGCAATGTGTTTTGGGGTTTGAAAGTAACTGAGATGCAGTTTTTGGAAAATGCACATCTCCACTTTTTCGACACTCCCACCACATATAGAATCACCACTGGTTTACGTTTAGACAGCTTTTGTCCTTCTCCTCTCTCTGATCAGCTGGTGCACTGTTTGGAGTCTTCCTGGCTTTGACAAACACCCAGTTAGGATAACCACACTTAACCAGGGCCTATTTAATGTGGGATTCTCCTCTTCCCTGGCCACTGTGTCGGTGGGGACATTGTCAGCTCGGTGGTGCAGCGTCCTGATGACTCCTAGTTTGTGCTACAGTGGATGATGAGAGTCAAACCTGAAGTACTGATCAGTATGTGTTGTTTCATGGTAAACATCAACAATGATATTTAAATTTGCTTTTTCAACACAGCAACAACAAATATCCACCAGGATGGATACTTTTTGGAGACACTGAAATGGGACACAGCCAAGAGGCAATAGCATTTTTTTGGGGGGGTTCCCCCTTTTTCTCCCCAATTGTACCCATCCAATTACCCCACTCCTCCAAGCCGTCCCGGTCTCTGCTCCACCCCCTCTGCCGATCCGGGGAGGGTGCAGACTACCACATGTCTCCTCCCATATATGTGGAGTCACCAGCCGCTTCTTTTCACCTGACAGTGAGGAGTTTCACCAGGGGGACGTAGTGCATGGGAGGATCACGCTATTCCCCCCAGTTCCCCCTCCCCCCTGAACAGGCGCCCCGACTGACTAGAGGCGCTAGTGCAGCAGCCAGGACACACACCCACATCCAGCTTCCCACCCACAGACACGGCCAATTGTGTCTGTAGGGACGCCCGACCAAGCTGGAGATAACACAAGAATTCAAACTGGCAATCCTCATGTTGGTAGGCAATGAATAGACCGCTATGCTACCCGGACGCCCAGGCAATAAAACGAATGATTGAATGAATGAATAAATGAATGAATGAATGCCTTTATTTTTCATTGCACAGCTGTACAACAAAATTAAGTGCAACTCCCCAGTGGTACAAACGAGATAAAAGAAAATGAAGAAAATTAGCATGTAGCATGTATCATATTAACAGAAATGTAGCATGTATCATATTAACAGAAATGTAGCATGTATCATATTAACAGAAATGTAGCATGTAGCATATTAACAGAAATGTAGCATGTATCATATTAACAGAAATGTAGCATGTATCATATTAACAGAAATGTAGCATGTAGCATATTAACAGAAATGTAGCATGTAGCATATTAACAGAAATGTAGCATGTATCATATTAACAGAAATGTAGCATGTAGCATATTAACAGAAATGTAGCATGTAGCATATTAACAGAAATGCAGCATTAACATAAAACATACTGAAAAAAAACTACCAGTGTAGGAAACACATTAAATAGAAAATATATATTCTCTGCACCATTGCACCTTATCACCTCTTATTTCACCTGTATAAGTCAAGGCTTGTGTATGTATGTGAAGGTTGTTGTGTTGTAGTGTTGTTATTCTGTGTTAAGTACACAGAGAGCCACGAAACAGTCACAGTCCATGTATGTGCAAACCTACATGGCCAATAAACATGGTTCTGGTGCTGGTTCTGAAACAATAATACTGGATATCCAAATTGCTTCCGAACCAAAAATAATAAAACTATCAACGATGTGGCCTTAATTGTTAATGAATTCAATGATTTTTTTGTTGGTGTTGGTCCTGGTTTGGCTGGGGAGATTGCAAGCACTGGCTGTAGAAATTATGTGGCAAGTAAAGATGTACAAGTAAAATAATCTTTGTTTTTAAAGGGAACAGATGAAAAAGAAATTACTGACATTGTCAGAAGATTTAAGAGTAAGAAGTCAACAGACTGCAATGGTATTGAAATGTCACTAGTTAAAGATATTATTGAGTGTGTGGTGAAACCTCTTACATATATATGCAATCAATCTCTGAAAACTGGTGTTTTTCCATGTAAAATGAAAACGGCTAAAGTCATACCCATATACAAGGCTGGAGATAGACACACACTCTCAAATTATTGACCTGTTTCTTTGCTTTTACAATTCTCTAAAATACTGGAAAAAATATTCTACTCAAGGTTGGATGACTTTATCACAAAACATAATGTACTGTGTGAACAACAATATGGATTCAGAACCAATAGGACTACATCAACTGCACTCACTGATTTTGTGGAAGAGATAACAACTGCTATAGAAAAGAAAGAATATGCTGCAGGAGTATTCATAGATCTAAAAAAAGCATTTGATACGGTTGACCATGACTTATTATTAATAAAACTACAAAAATATGGAATCAGAGGAGTAGCTCTTTCTTGGCTATCCAGTTACCTAAATAATAGGAACCAATATGTGCAAATTAATAATTATAAATCCAATTAATGATGGTTAAGTGTGGAGTTCCTCAAGGCTCATTGTTGGTGCCATTGTTGTTTATTTTGTACATTAATAATACATGTGAGGTTTCAAAAGCACTAAAAATACTTTTATTTGCAGATGACACAAACCTATTTTGCAGTGGGGACAACTTGGAACAACTTTTGGATACAGTAGGAAATGAATTGAAGAAACTAAAGAGTTGGTTTGATTCAAATAAACTAACACTAAATCTAAGCAAAACAAAATTCATAATATTTGGGAATCGGTCAACAAACTCAAACGAGAAGCTCATGATAAATGATGGAGAAATTGAAAAAGTGTCAGAAATCAAATTTCTTGGCATAATAATAGACAATAAATTATGTTGGAAACCACATATAAAGTATATTAAAGCAAAAATATCAAAGTCAAGTGCAATATTATATAAAGTCAAAGATCTCCTGCATCAACCAGCACTATACACCTTGTACTGCTCCTTCGTACTCCCATACATCACCTCCTGTGTGGAAGTGTGGGGCAACACATACAAAACAAACATCCAATCTTCATCCTTCAAAAAAGAGCCATAAGAATTGTAAACAAAACCACTTACAGAGAGCCTGCAAACCCACTCTTTATCAAACTGAAAGCACTAAAATTTAAGGATTTGGTTGACTTCAAAACTATTCAAATCATGTACAGAGTAAAAAATCAGCAGTTACCAAACAGTGTTCAAAAGTTGTTCCAAAGGAGGGAAAGTGAACACCATCTCAGAGGGATATGTATATTCACAAAACAACCAGTGAGGACAAATGCAAAACTTCATTGTATATCCATCAGAGGAGTCGATCTATGGAACAACTGTAGAAAAGAAATGAAGATGTGGACATCAATAAGAAAGTTTAAACAGCTCTTTAAAAACAGCATATTGAATAGATGTAGGACGGATGAACAAAGTGGTGGACTGGAATAACATGACATGATACATGACGTGTAAGGTGCCTTGTTTGACTTGTGCTGGTTTGTTTATTTTGAGCTCTATGCATTGGCCTTTCTTTTGTTTGTTTTTTCCAGTTTTGTTTTGTTTTGATTTGATTGATAAAGTATAAGAAAGGGGTAGGACCAGAAAAGTTCTTTACTTCATCCTACGTCCTTTTCCAACATGGACCAGGTATTACTTCTGTTGTTACAGAGAGTTTACAAAAAATGTTCACTATTATTTCCATTTGTTCTTGTATTCCTGCCTGTGTTTTTTATTTTGTTATTTTAGCATGTTCGAAATAAACGAAACGAAATAATGTCATATGAATTGCAGGTATAGTTACAGTGAGTTGACCCGTGTTACATTTGCAGTGTATCCATAACAAGCAGCAAACGGCACATTTAAAAAAAACACGTTCATCTTAAATCTGATTCTGATTCCTTTGCATGTCATTCTCCCTCTCTCCTCAGCTCACAGTGGATATCGTATCCAGGTGGACCCGGATGGGAACGCCACCCGTGCCATTTACTACATGGAGAGGGAGCTGGCCAACCTAGACCCAACCAGACCGAGCAACTACAAACGCTGTGAGTAGCTGATCAGTTAACACCATGGCTAGTGCTGGTTACACCGTTGTGACTAACAAGGCATGCCAGCCATCCATGCATTATCCGAACCGCTCATCCTGCTCTCAGGGTCACAAGATGCTGGAGCCTATCCCAGCAGTTATTGGGTGGCAGGCGGGGAAACACCCTGGACAGACCACCAGACCATCACAGGACCCACACACACATTCACACCTAGGGACAATTTAGTACAGCCAATTCAGCTGACCTACATGTCTTTGGACTGTGGGAGGAAACCCACGCAGACACGGGGAGAACGTGCAAACTCCACACAGAGGACGACCCGGGACCACCCCCAAGGTTGGACTACCCCGGGGCTCGAACCACTGCGCCACCGTGCCGCTAACTAACATGTGACGATAAAAGAAAGATAACATGCTACGGACGAAGGGTCAAAGCAAACAAATGTGGCAGAAATCAAACTAGGAGGTTCTGATCAAATATGAATCGAGGTTCTGTTAACTGCACCGCCCTTTTCTCACCTCACATGTTTGAAATGTATATTTTAGTGTACTATTTAGCTGTAATATGAGAAAGTTTATAACCTGGCCGCCATTTTTTCTTGCTTTAAAATGGACGAGCCAAAACCAAGCACCACCCACCAGCCAGAGATTTTAGTGGTCCGGTGTGGCCAGATGAGTCTTCGCTGGATTTGGTGTGCACATACCATTACAACTTTCTCATAAATGGTCAAACATGCTTGAGACAATTTTTTACAGGCTCTCAACTTTAAAAACTACCAACTCAAGCTTGTATATAAAATACATGTTGTGTCCCGTTAAGTAAGACGAGTTAAGAAAAAAAGCCTTCTTAATGTGAATCATACTTGCTCTTGATGTTTTCTCCTCGCTGTCTTGCATGTGTCTCACTGTCCTGTCTGTCTGTCTATCTGTCTCTTTCCTCTCCTTTCCCAGTGGATGGCGGCATGAGCGAGGTCAGCTCGCTGCATGACAACCTGGAGCCTAGAGGTCGCGGAGGTCGTTCCCAGCCCCCTCCACTGACCACTGTCTATGACCGAGATGAAACCATGAGTACCATTAGTAGCGTGTCCCAGCATGTCCACCGTCGGGACGACTACCAACGACGCGGCAGAGGTCCCTCCGGGGGATACATGGATGGCCGTGGGCGCACCCGCTCCATGGATGACCTCGATGACATTGGGCGCCGCTACCCAAAAGACAACTACCCAAGGCACGATAATGGGCCTAGAGGAAGAAGAGGGTAAGCTTATCACTGCTGGTTGCCCCGCTGGGGAGGGTTGCACAGTTGATCATGTCATTGGATATCAGGATTTTATGTTTTCACAGTTAATAATAACATAATTTGCTGATATTGAAGTGTTTCAATTGTATTTTTAATACATCTGGAATTTCCCATCTGTCAAATGCCACTTCCATTACACATAAACTATCAGAATCTTTAAATGCACAATGTGACCCAAATGGAAGAAGTTGGCAGTAAAAGCTCAACGTAAATTGTTTTTGGCCAAAAGTGAGTGAGGTGAAAAAGAAAAGATAAAGCCCAGTGCTGTAAATTGCAAACATGCAACAAAGAATTTTTTGTCTCTGTCATTTTCTGCATGTTTCAGAGGATGCTGATTTATTTTTATTTTTTATGCAGTCATGAAAACACCATTTTTGGCATAGCTAGCTAGAAGTTGTATGAGTAGTATGCATGGGATTGTAAGTGATTGGTAATGAATTTATTAAGAGTTTATTGTTGATTTGATGCATTACAAATCAGTAGTAAGCTGTTTTAACATTTAATAAATTAGTCATTAACACTAGTAAAGTAATTACTAGCCGCTTAAACATTTTATAAAGTATGCCTTTGTCTGAACTGATTCCTTATTATTTATTATCCAACAAATACGGTTGACCTGTTTAGTCGACACATCTTCTCGGTTTTCTCGTCTCAGCTCAGATGATGAGTGGAGCACCAGCGCCCGCAGTGGCTTCGATGACCGCAGGCGGCGTGACTACTTCCCAGATGACCGCCGGAGAGCAGAAGGTGACAGTGGCGGCCTACAGGGGCGACGCAGCCGCAGCCGTGATGACCTGATGGACCTGGAACGGGATCGCCAGCGTGGCGCTGGTGCCAGGGGCGGACGGGACGCCTACGATGACAGCTTCCTCCGAGAGGCTATGGAGAGGAAGAAGTTGGGTGAGCAGCAGAGGGCCCGGAGCCGCGAGCGCCTAGACAGTGAGAGTGACCGGTCGGACCGCGGAAGAGCGGCCCATGGGCCCCCGCCCCTCCCCCTTTCCCCACCCTCTGCCTACCCTGGTTGCCGTGACGACCTCCCGCCTCCTCTACCGCCACCATACAGTGAGGATGAGAGCATATCCTCCTCCAAGAAAAGCAACCTGCGAAAGGTGAGTCCTGCAGACAAAATGTAGATGAATCACCTGTTAGGTCCAGTCAAGTCAGTTCTATTTGTATAGCCCAATATCACAAATTACACATTTGCCTCAAGGGGCTGGCGCCTCCATTTCTACTGCCGGTTTAGAACGGTGGCTTCAGTTTCTTTTTCTTGTCTAATGGGCATATTGGCTGGTTATGTGACACTTCATAGCCACTGAGGCTGTAAAGGTTGTGAACACCTTCCTGCTCTGATGCGTATTCAGTTGTGGTTTAAGGCTTGCAAGGTCTGTTGTTGAGTTGATTTTTAACACACTTCTTGTTTTATGTCTGGCAGAATGGAGCTGTGAGTCGTGAGAGCCTGGTGGTGTAATGAAAAAATCTGATCCAATGTGAGCAACGTTCCCATTCTTCAATAAACAGACCCGTGAATTATCAAACCTGTAAATGTTTGCTTATTTTTGTGCTGATTTTTTATAGCATACAATATATGAGAAACTGAAAGCGCAGGTGTGTGTGATGAGTATCACACATGTTTTTATGTGCCTTATGTGTCATTGAAAACCACAATTGTGGCAGCCGCCAGTGCCTTTTATTATGTACAGAGTTTTACCTCCGGAGTCGAGTAGGTGATGCGCAGCCGTGGTACTTACAAGTAATAGTCTATTAATCAAAGTGCTTTCAGCGATCATAGTGTTTCCTGTGTAGTGATTGTGATGATGTCGCTGTAACCTGATTTGTTTCCTGTGTAGTTATTGTGATGATGTCGCTGTAACCTGATTTGCCAGAAGCAGAAAAGCAGATAAAGAGATAATTGAAATGGAATTGAATTTTATTTTAGTTTAACTTTTAGCTTCGTTTCTACATTTGGTGTGTGTGTGTGTGTGTGTGTGTGTGTGTGTAGTGTTTGTATTTCAGATTTTTTGCTTTTTTTTTCTTCTTCAGTGTTTGTTTTCATTAAAACTCTGTTGTATAGCTGACTTTTAATTCTGTGCAATCTGGAAACGCTGTTTACCATGATGAAATGTTAACACGTTCTAAAATAAACTTTTATTAATGGGGTCGACGTTCTCAGGCTTGTTACTTGAGCTGCAGGCTTACGCCACTAGAGGGCACTGTCGGTGTTTTCCGAAATACAGAGAATTTAGTTTATGATAAACGTCCCTAGCATAGGTGAATAACTGTGATGTAGCCCCTTGTTGTGCTGTTAGAGTATTACAGTTGAATTGTGGGAATGTTAATTTTTCTGGGATTTATAGTATGATCTATTCATATAGGATGTAATTCTGTGTTTCTTATAGGATGTAATTCTGTGTTTTGCACCTTTGCTCAAGGGCCATGTCAAAAAATATTTTATGTTCCAAGCAATAAGGCAGACTAGCTGTTCCTCAGATGATCTTTTTGTTTTTCTTTTACAACTGTTCCAGTTATTAAACAGAAAAGTAAAACAGTGTGAATGAACTGGTTTCCTTTAACGCCTCAAGACAATAAAAGCGAGGCGTTTTGAAAGGGCATCATATTTTCTGTATATTCGCACCGTCTGATGTTATAAGAGACCATAAAACTTTGCAGCAGAGGCTGTGGTCCTGGCAGCCAAACTGCTGAAATTGTCTCTTCGTCTGGTTTGATTTGATCTCAGTGTACATAATCCAACCCGCCACCTCCAAATATCCAGATACATCTATTGCACTCGCAAGTGCCTAGACCTTCCTTCTCAGTACGGCTGCAGACATTTTAGGAGCCACGACCCTGATGTCCCTCTACACAGTTTCCCTTTTAAAAAGCAGAAGGTGGATAAATCAGTTGGATAAATCCGGGAGATAAATCAACCAGATGAATCAGGCTGATTTCGCCGTTGACCGTGGACGAGGCTGGTGGCTGAGCTGAAATTCTGCTTGAAGAACTTCCAGTACTGAGTGTCTCCTCGTGTGAGTGTGTTGCCTTCCCACTAGCTGGGTCAGCACAGCCAGCGTCAGGTGGTCCTTGCTTACGGCCCCCTAAAGCCTCCACGGTCTTCATGTCTGAGCTACTTGCCTCTGTCTGCTCTGTATCTCCGTCGACACTCTCTTTGCTGATTTCAATACCCATGTGGACTAAATCACATAAATACGTAAATGTGGATAAATCAGGCAGGTAAATCAAGAAATCAGGCAGGTAAATCAAGCGAATATAAATCAGGCAGATAAATCAAGTGAATATAACTCAGGCAGATAAATCAAGCGAATATAAATCAGGCAGATAAATCAAGCGAATATAAATCAGGCAGATAAATCAAGCGAATATAAATCAGGCAGATAAATCAAGTGAATATAACTCAGGCAGATAAATCAAGTGAATATAAATAAGGCAGGTAAATCAAGTGAATATAAATCAGGCAGGTAAATCAAGTGAATATAAATCAGGCAGGTAAATCAAGTGAATATAAATCAGGCAGATAAATCAAGCGAATATAAATCAGGCAGATAAATCAAGCGAATATAAATCAGGCAGATAAATCAAGTGAATATAACTCAGGCAGATAAATCAAGTGAATATAAATAAGGCAGGTAAATCAAGTGAATATAAATCAGGCAGGTAAATCAAGTGAATATAAATCAGGCAGGTAAATCAAGTGAATATAAATCAGGCAGGTAAATCAAGTGAATATAAATCAGGCAGGTAAATCAGGCAGGTAAATCAAGTGAATATAAATCAGGCAGGTAAATCAAGTGAATATAAATCAGGCAGGTAAATCAAGCGAATATAAATCAGGCAGATAAATCAAGCGAATATAAATCAGGCAGATAAATCAAGTGAATATAACTCAGGCAGATAAATCAAGTGAATATAAATAAGGCAGGTAAATCAAGTGAATATAAATCAGGCAGGTAAATCGGGCAGATAAATCAAGTGAATATAAATCAGGCAGATAAATCAAGCGAATATAAATCAGGCAGATAAATCAAGCGAATATAAATCAGGCAGATAAATCAAGTGAATATAACTCAGGCAGATAAATCAAGTGAATATAAATAAGGCAGGTAAATCAAGTGAATATAAATCAGGCAGGTAAATCAAGTGAATATAAATCAGGCAGGTAAATCAAGTGAATATAAATCAGGCAGATAAATCAAGTGAATATAAATCAGGCAGATAAATCAAGTGAATATAAATAAGGCAGGTAAATCAAGTGAATATAAATCAGGCAGGTAAATCAGGCAGATAAATCAAGTGAATATAAATCAGGCAGATAAATCAAGTGAATATAAATCAGGCAGATAAATCAAGTGAATATAAATCAGGCAGATAAATCAAGTGAATATAAATCAGGCAGGTAAATCAGGCAGATAAATCAAGTGAATATAAATCAGGCAGATAAATCAAGTGAATATAAATAAGGCAGGTAAATCAAGTGAATATAAATCAGGCAGGTAAATCAGGCAGATAAATCAAGTGAATATAAATCAGGCAGATAAATCAAGTGAATATAAATCAGGCAGGTAAATCAAGTGAATATAAATCAGGCAGGTAAATCAAGTGAATATAAATCAGGCAGATAAATCAAGTGAATATAAATCAGGCAGGTAAATCAAGTGAATATAAATCAGGCAGGTAAATCAAGTGTATATGAATCAAGTAGATGAATCCGGTGGCTAATTCATCACTAAGGTGCATCATCAAGATAAATCCAACATACAAGCCGTCCAAAAAATAGAAATCAGCACGTGATTCGTTGAGAAGAAAGCGGTCAGAAGCAGCGAGCAGGTCGTGATTCATGGCAGGCTCAACGTGCTGGGAAGGAGCGAGAACAGCGGGGGAGGAGGAGGAGGAGGGGGGGGGCGGAGGAGAAAGCGGATGTCAGGAGATGGGAGAGTTGTCTGCAGGCCCTCCCCGAGCTCAGAGCAGCTGACGGGGTAGCAGCTCCGCCCTCTGTCGTCACATCCGCCTCTCAGCATCCGGCTGCGCTGACGCGCTGTGTGTTTGATGGCGCACGGGTGCATTAACATGGGCTCTCCCTTTCTAATCTGCTACTTGCAGCCTATCAAATACATGCAAAAGCGCTTGAGGAGGGTGTAAACTGTACAAGCGGGTTATGTCGGGGGCGACTGGATACTGGCTGGTACAGTACTCGCGATGACCCCGCATAGGGATGGTGTAATATGTCCGGTACACGGGGGTGGAGCAGCAGCACACGGCTGAAATAACTGCTGAGGTCTCATTATGGCAGGCCGGGCTCAGTGACCCCGCGACCCTGACAGCAGGGTAAACGGTTCGGATAATGGGTGGAGGGATGGGTGGAGGCCGGGCTCAGTGACCCCGCGACCCTGACAGCAGGGTAAACGGTTCGGATAATGGGTGGAGGGAGGGAGGGTTCAGTGACCCCGCGACCCTGACAGCAGGGTAAACGGTTCGGATAATGGGTGGAGGGAGGGAGGGTTCAGTGACCCCGCGACCCTGACAGCAGGGTAAACGGTTCGGATAATGGGTGGAGGGAGGGTTCAGTGACAGAACTGGTGAGGAAGGGTAACTGCAGTACATTGACCTCTCAAACAAACGCGTTTTGGAGAATTCGCCTTAGGTCGCTGGTGACGTCATCGTGCTGCGGAGCTGCTGGGCGGTGTTTCTGTCACGGCGATGCTCCGCTGTCGCCGGGGTGAGCAGTTCCTTACTTTAATACCCTCTCTTCAAGCTGGACTAAGAGTAGATGCAGTACCAGGAACACTTTGTCATTTCACCTCATTTGCTTGTGCACATGAAACGAAACGAAATGCCCCCCAGCCCCCCCCCCAGCCCCCAGCAGTACAACATACTGTAACGTACACGAAGAACTAGACCCGGTAGCCCGTGGCTAACGGGTCGCACCCTTCAGTGGACTGGTTAACGTTGTCGCTTGTGGTGTGGGAGCCACGGGTTCGCGTCCCGAAGGCGGCGTCCCGAGCTGCCCCCCCCCCATTCACTACAATACAGACAAAAAGGCGTTCAAGAACTACAAGAACACACATATCCAAACAAACAAACAAACAAACAAATAAAAACCCCTGCCCAAGGGGACAAACGCCAGCCAGGATGACTGTCGGACCCGCCGGTCTGCACGGGCTAGCAGTTAGCTTAGCCTGCCCCACTTCCGCGTCTCGTCACACCGCCCTCCGTGTGTCCTCCTCGGGTGCTGCTCCGGGCAAGGCCGCGGCCCACAGCGCAGCAGGCCAAGCTCTCGCAGCCGATCCGGCGCCAGCTCTCCCAGCCCACAAACCAAGACACGAGGGTCTGCATGGTCCGCCAGTGATCTCCTTACATGGATACTTGACATTGTCCTGTAGGATGAGACAACCGCTGAGAACAGTAGTGTAACGTGCGTGGATGAGAAGACACGCTGGCCGCCGGCCTGCCCGTGTGATGTATGGGCCATCAACTGATTTCTGGGTGGGCTGGAAAGTCTTCTGAACAGTCTCTTGTTCAATGGTGTTTCGCTGCAAGTTTTGCTGAGGGTGCCTCTCATGAGAGACGGGATGATTGTCGTGTCCATGCTAATCAGTTAGTTGTTGGAGAATGATGCTGGGGTCACTGAGGTCAACCTGTGGCGGTGGTGGCTCCAAGACAGGAAGAATGTGTCTGCTGTTTCTTCTGTACTCTTTCCCTTCTGATTGTGTGATGTAAGATATTGGTTCTTGACAGATGTTCTTTACTATACCCATTCGGTCAAACCCTTGTAGAGTCTGGCACCCTTACTACATGTCCCTGGGCCAATGGCTGGAGGGGTCTGCTCGATCTGTCATGGCAAGTCTTTTGAGTGTTGCATTTTTTTTGTAAGCTGTGCCTTGATCATACTGCTGTTCTTGGCAGCTGGAAACAGTGAAGTTTTGCAGATGAGGAGGGTGGTATGTGTCTGTCTTGACATAAGTTGTCCAGCTGGTGAACCAAGAGTCTGGTCACGTGGTACATTACTAAGGTTGAGCAGGTTCAGGAAAACATCTGTTCCATCTCGCTTGGACCTTTCCATCAGTTGTTTTGCATTGCGCACAGCTCTTTCAGCTAATCCACTAGCCCGAGGGAACTCCAGGCTGCTGGTCACATGGATGAAATCCCCGTTCGAGGCAAACTCTTTAAAGTGTTGGCTTGTGAACTGGGCCCCATTGTGTGAGATTACTTTGTGTGGGCTTCCATGAACTGAGAAATGTATTTTTAGTTTTCTTATCACAGTGTTGGATGTGATGTCACGAAGCAAGTCAACTTCAAACCATCCAGAGTACGAGTCGACCAATACTAGGTAGTGCTGGCCATTCCACTCAAGATGTCTGTTGCTACAGTTGACCATGGTAAGTCTGGGATGAGATGTAGCTTGAGTGGCTCTTTTTGTTGGTGTGGTTTTTGTGCTGTTAAAGACAGGGCATGAAAGTGTTCTCCTCTCAATGTCCTTTGTCACAGTGGGCCAAAACACAATGTCTCTGGCTCGGCGTTTCATTGACTCTGTCCCGGGGTGGCCTTTATGTACGATTGTGATGTAGTCCCTTTGTAGCGATTTGGGGATTACTGCCTTTGGGCCTTTCATAACAATGCCATCTTCGATCATGAGCTCGTCCCTGAATGTAAAGTACTGATGAACATCTGCTGGCAGTTTGAACTCCTTTGTAGGCCATCCATGGTTGATGATGTTGCATATTTTCTGAAGGGTTGGGTCCCTTTCTGTGTCCCTTGAGCTCATCTAAACGTGAAGAAGAGATGTGTCTTAACTGCCATGACCTCAAAATCAGTCTTTACATTGCTGTGCTGTTGAAATTAACATTAATTAAGAAAATTACCACCTACAATATTTTCTACTCACAAATCTAATGTGAACATTTGTAAACATTACCGAAATGCATCAACCTCTAGAAGACATTAAAACCGCAGTATAGCAAAGACTTACATTCCCATCTTGCGGCTAACGCTAGCTAGCTACACATAGTGTGGTGAAGGCTAGCAACCATAGGCTAGTCACACCAACGTTGCAAATATATTTATGGACCACGACATTTAAACTTTTACTTTTCAGGGTACTTAAGATATTCAACACAAAATCTGTTACACATGGTACTGATAGGTTTACGCATGCTTACCTAATATAAGAAATAAAAATGTTCATGCTTGCGATCACGGTAACGACTGGTGACCTGCCAGCTCGCATAGAATGTAACGCAAAGAGTACCGCCCACAAGCCTGACGTAGTCACGGTCTCTTAAAGTGACAGTACCGAATTAGGCACAAGTACCCATACATGTAAATGAACTATTGTAATATGACAGGGGTTACACATTGACGCTGATACTGAGTCATGGTGTGATCCCTCAAAGACTGGCGATGAAGATGGCTGATATTTCTCTTCCACCACCTGCCCCCTTTCTGGCATTGCCTGGCAAGCCTCCAATACCCTGGCCTCGCTGGCTCCAGTCCTTCGAAACCTACCTCGTGGCCTCGGTGCTGAGCGAGGTGAGCGCGGCTCGGAAGAAGGCTGTGGTACAGCGCGGCTCGGGAGCTGAGGGTCAGCGGCTGCTCGGTACTGACTGTGACACAGCTGTGGGGCTTCTGAGCACCAATTTCGCTGCTCCACAAAGCGCCCTCCTTCGGCGATTGTTATTCCGTCAGCAACACCAACTGCCCGGTGAGTCTGTGCAGCAGTATGCAGCTAATTTGGCTGGCTAGCTCGTGCAAGTTTGGCACGCTGCAGGACGAGATGGTCCGCGACCAGCTGACTGAACACACCAACAGCGCGAAGGCGCATGAGACACTTTTACTTGAACCGGATGATCTGTCGCTGTCTAGACCAATTACCATTGCATTGCAAGTGGAGAGTGCAGCTGAGTGTGCAGCTATGCAACGATATGACCAGTCAAAATGAGCCAGGGTGCTCGTTTTGACTGGTCAAACGCTTCAGACTGGGGTCCGTATGGCCCCACCGGGACAATAAAATGGCCTCATACTGATCCTCTCCTCTTCAAGTCACCCATCAGCTGGGCCCAGCCACCTATCTCCTCAACGACGGCACTCAATGGCACTCCAGCCACCTCCGGAAGGTGTCAGCTCCACCATACACAGCTGGTGGCACACCGCAAACCATACCCTCAGCATGGCAGGACGCCCCGGGGCCTCAAGCAGCCCCTACACAGGCCCCAGACATTCCTGGGCCTCAGCTGCCCCTGCCCTCTGTCTCCTCACCTCGGCCTGCTCAGCCTCAGCCTCATGCCTCCCTGCAACCTGTTCAGACATATTCACACCCTGGCCACCTAGAGGACTTTGTGTCAACTTTTCATGTTTGAAACCCTGCTGGGGGAAATGTTATGTCTGCATACTGGGTCATCAGTGCTGCATTTGGGTTAGCACTGTTCTATTGTGCTGCAATCGTTAGGTGATGCCTTTATGGTTGTTCTTGAATTGATTGTTTCAGTCTGCTGTAAGGCGTTTTGAAATGCACAGTAAATGAATGGTGCATTGATGCTGATACTGTGTCATGGTGTGATCCTTCAAACATAATACTTGTAGGTCAGGTGAATCGGCCGTACTAAATTGTCCCTAGTTGTGTGTGTGTATGTGTGTGAGTGTGTCGGCCCTGTGATGGCCTGGCGGCCTGTCCAGGGTGTCTCCCTGCCTGCCGCCCAATGGCTGCTGGGATAGGCTCCAGCATCCCGCCACCCTGAGAGCAGGATAAGCGGTTCAGATGATCGATGGACGCATTTTATATCAGAATCTAATCACCTTAACTTCCTCCAAAACAGCCAAGTTTTTGTGATTGCATCGTCAAATCCGAGCGGGCGGATGAGCAAATATCCAACTAATATCGTAAAATGTTTTGTACCGTCCAGTCAAATACAGAATCAGAATCATGTTTGTTGGCCATGTAGGTTTACACGTACATGGAATGTGACTCTGGTTTCGTGGCTCTCTCAGTGTACTTAACATAGAATAACAACACTACAACACAACAGTCTTCACATATATATACACAACAGGTGAAATAAGAGGTGATAAGGTGCAGTGGTGCAGAGAATATATCAGAGATACTGAAATACATGTTAGCAGGTTACTGACATACATGCCTGAGATAGATTTACATGACAGCAAAGTATAGGTACAATGTACAGTACAGTATACACAACACGTACAGTACATTATATACAACACGCACAGTACATTATATACAACATGTACAGTATAGTATATACAACATGTACAGTACAGTATATACAACACGCACAGTACATTATATACGACACGCACAGTACAGTATATACGACACGTACAGTACAGTATATACAACACGTACAGTACAGTATATACAACACGTACAGTACAGTATATACAACACGCACAGTACATTATATACAACACGTACAGTACAGTATATACAACACGCACAGTACATTATATACAACACGTACAGTACAGTATATACAACATGTACAGTACAGTATATACAACATGTACAGTACAGTATATACAACATGTACAGTACATTATATACAACATGTACAGTACAGTATATACAACATGTACATACAGTATATACAACATGGTTGGATTTATTGACAGTGTTAATGGTTCATCTGAATGACAGCCTGCAGAAAGCAACTGTTTTTATATCTGGATGTTTTGGGGTACAGTGCTCTGTAGCACCTGCCAGAGGGGAGGAGTTGGAAGAGGTTGTGACCAGGGTGTGATGGGACTGCAGTGATGTTGCCTGTCTGTTCCCTGAGTCTGGAGGTGTATAAATCCTGAATGGAGGGCAGGTTGGCACCAGTGATTTTCTCTGCAGACTTAACTGTCCGTTGTAGTCTGTCCCTGTCCTGTTGGTGGCCGATCCAAACCAGACAGTGATGGATGTGCAGAGGACAGACTGGATTATTGCAGTGTAGACCTGAGTCAACGCTTCCTGAGGCAGGTTGAAGGATCAAATTGCATCCCTCGCTATGTTTTGTCCCACCGTAATATCCTGTTTTCCTTGGAAATACATCACGTTATGGAAACAAGATTGGCTCCGAATGCCGTTTCACTTTGTCTTTAAACCTGTAGTGCGTCCCCTTCTGGCAGTGAGAGTAATGGCGTCTCTTCTTGCAGCCCTCTGCAAAGAGGAAACGCTTCACTAATGACAGGAAGTTGAATCAGTTCATCTGGACACAACGTTTATTGAGGGACACGTTTCATCACTGATCACATGCCCCTTTTCCACGACATGGTGCCGGATCAACTCAACTCGCCCTTCTGCGTTTCCCCTTACTGGAAAGTACCGGCATCTTGGTAACTGTTACCCCTCTTCTGGTACTAACTACCTGCGTCGAGGTGCCAAAAAACTGGAGCGGGTACCAAAACCAACGCAGGCCTCTGGCTGGTCAGAGAAACGCGCCATTGCGTCATTTTGCGTCACTGCGTCATCAATGTGCGCATGGGATATCTATCGCCCGGCATTTTTAAACGCCGAAACGGTCGACGCGGAGCTATTTTATAAGTACATTTTGAAATTGGAGAAAAAAAATGGAGGGCCTAAAATCCAGCTACACCGAGGGGTACTGTTACGGTAATGGAAAACGACACTCTAGAAGCGAGTCGAGTCGAGTCGAGCCGAGCCGGTACGATGTCGCGGGAAAGGCGCATAAGTGACCTCTTCACTGACTGCAGGTATCCCACCATTATAAACACAGTGGCATAACGACCCAAGCCAACCACCAGTTTCATATGCAAATGGGTGTGACCATTAACTAGAGTTTCAGGCCGTGTGTACTAGTCACAGAGGATTGGGGAATAGTTGCAATCACAGTATTGTAAGATGGCGACAGATGTACTCTTAGACGCCCCCCCCCTTCAGGGATGGTCGTTCCTTCTTAACATTTCTCAAACCGGCATATTCAGTCTGATCCACGCTCCACTGAGTTTTGTGCAGATGATGATTTTATATTATCTGTTGTGTTAACTTTTTATTGTCTACCCTGCTTTGTTTTGATTTTATGCTGCCTGATACAGTGCTGCTAGTTTTTTACTGTGTTCTGTAAGGTGTCCTTGAGTGCTCTGGAAGGCGCCCACAAATAAAATGTGTTATTATTATTACTATTAATAATTAACATAGATGGCCTCTTTCACTCCCCGTTCAAACCAGCGTTCCTCCCTATCAAGGATGTGCACATCCTCATCCCTGAAAGAGTGGTCACTGGCCTGTAGAGGGTGTAGACTGTGGAGTCCTGGCCTGTAGATGGTGTAGACTGTGAAGTCCTGGTCTGTAGATGGTCTAGACTATGGAATCCTGGCCTGTAGATGGTGTAGACTGTGGAGTCCTGGCCTGTAGATGGTGTAGGCTGTGGAGTCCTGGCCTGTAGAGGGTGTAGACTGTGGAGTCCTGGCCTGTAGATGGTGTAGACTGTGGAGTCCTGGCCTGTAGATGGTGTAGGCTGTGGAGTCCTGATCTGTACATGGTGTAGACAGTGGAGTCCTGGCCTGTAGATGGTGTAGACAGTGGAGTCCTGGTCTCTACATGGTGTAGACAGTGGAGTCCTGGCCTGTAGATGGTGTAGACTGTAGAGTCCTGGCCTGTAGATGGTGTAGACTGTGAAGTCCTGGTCTGTAGATGGTCTAGACTATGGAATCCTGGCCTGTAGATGGTGTAGACTGTGGAGTCCTGGCCTGTAGATGGTGTAGACTGTGGAGTCCTGGCCTGTAGATGGTGTAGGCTGTGGAGTCCTGATCTGTACATGGTGTAGACAGTGGAGTCCTGGCCTGTAGATGGTGTAGACAGTGGAGTCCTGGTCTCTACATGGTGTAGACAGTGGAGTCCTGGCCTGTAGATGGTGTAGACTATGGAATCCTGGCCTGTAGATGGTGTAGACTGTGGAGTCCTGGCCTGTAGATGGTGTAGACTGTGGAGTCCTGGCCTGTAGATGGTGTAGGCTGTGGAGTCCTGGCCTGTAGATGGTGTAGACAGTGGAGTCCTGGTCTCTACATGGTGTAGACAGTGGAGTCCTGGCCTGTAGATGGTGTAGACTGTAGAGTCCTGGCCTGTAGATGGTGTAGACTGTGAAGTCCTGGTCTGTAGATGGTCTAGACTATGGAATCCTGGCCTGTAGATGGTGTAGACTGTGGAGTCCTGGCCTGTAGATGGTGTAGGCTGTGGAGTCCTGGCCTGTAGAGGGTGTAGGCTGTGGAGTCCTGGCCTGTAGATGGTGTAGACTGTGGAGTCCTGGTCTGTAGATGGTGTAGACAGTGGAGTACTGGCCTGTAGATGGTGTAGACTGTGGAGTCCTGGTCTGCAGATGGTGTAGACTGTGGAGTCCTGGCCTGTAGATGGTGTAGACTGTGGAGTCCTGGTCTGTAGATGGTGTAGACAGTGGAGTCCTGGCCTGTAGATGGTGTAGACTGTGGAGTCCAGGTCTGTACATGGTGTAGACAGTGGAGTCCTGGCCTGTAGATGGTGTAGACTGTGGAGTCCTAGTCTGCAGATGGTGTAGATTTTGGAGTCCTGGCCTGTAGATGGTGTAGACTGTGGAGTCCTGGCCTGTAGATGGTGTAGACTGTGGAGTCCTGGCCTGTAGATGGTGTAGACTGTGGAGTCCAGGTCTGTACATGGTGTAGACAGTGGAGTCCTGGCCTGTAGATGGTGTAGACTGTGGAGTCCTAGTCTGCAGATGGTGTAGATTTTGGAGTCCTGGCCTGTAGATGGTGTAGACAGTGGAGTCCTGGTCTGTAGATGGTGTAGACTGTGGAGTCCTGACCTGACGTGTTAGCTCTCCTGTGTTGTGCCATCCTCTTGGCCAGCGTTTGTTTGGTTTCCCCAATGTACAAGTCACGGCAATCCTCCTGGCACTTAACAGATAATGGATGGATGGATGGACTATATTGCTCTGTTTGTGCTGGGGGACCCGATCCTTGGGGTGGCCCAACTTCTGGCACAGAGTTTCCTTTTTCTTTTCTTTTTTTGGATTTACCCCCCTTTTTCTCCCCAGTTGTACATTGCCAATTACCCCACCCTTCCGAACGTCCCTGTCGCTGCTCCAACCCTTCTGCCGATCCGAGGAGGGCTGCAGACCACCTCTTGCTTCCGCCAATATATGTGGAGTTGCCAGCCGCTTCTTTTCACCTGACAGTGAGGAGTTTCACCTGACAGTGAGGAGTTTCACCAGGGGGATGTAGCGTGTGGGAGGATCACGCTATGGACATAAACTAATTTCTCCATTATAATTTCGAATCAGGTCATCAACACCAAATGTGAAACCACTGACATAATTCAGAGTAACCAGATGTAAATGACATGTAATTCACCGCTTCCGGTGTGGGAAGATGGCAGCTTGAATTCACGTTTGCGGCAGCCTCACCCAGTACCGTCCATGCAGTGTCTTTGTCCACATCTGCGTCTAAGTTTGTGACTTTGTTTGATGGCGGGTAGAGCTGGTGCTGGATCGGCTGGGAGAGCTTGGTCTGCTTCATCCGGTGGGCCCAGGGGCCACGGCCCTGCCTGGAGCTGCGCCCGAGGAGGAAACACCGAGGGCGGTCTGACAGGATGCCGAAGTGGGGCAGGCTAAGCTAAGTGCTAGCCCATGCAGACCGGTGGTTCCGACAGTCATCCTGGTGTTCGCTGTCTTGGACAGTGAATTTATTTATTTATTGGATATGTTGGATATGTGTGTTTTGTAGTTTTTGTAGTTTTCTTGTAGTTTGGATATGTGTGTTCTTGTAAGTTGTGAATGTGTTCTTGTCTTTGTGTTGCACTGCTGTGGGCTGGGGAAATGATATTTCGTTTCAGGTGCATGGAATGAAACGACAAATAAATGTTCCCATTCCTGATCAAGATGGGAAACAGTTTCTAACTGTTGACCGCAGCCACCCCGGCCGCAAGGATAGGTTTGATTTCTGCACGAGTCATTCCACGTCGAATACTGATTGTTAGAATCAAATTTGGGTTGTGGACATAGACTGTGAGACAATGGGCCTCTGGGAACCATGTTCTTGCTTAGGATGGATGCCTAAAAGCATCTGTGTTCATAGGGTGACGAGAGTAAAGCAAGGCAAGCAGCAAATGTCCCGTGGCCGGACTCAAACCCGAGATGCTGCAATCCACCCTGAGCCGACATGGTAGCCAGAACCCTGGATCCATTTTCAAAATGCTGCTCTATCAACCGAGGCTGTCGTGGTCATGACCTTGTAATGGATACTATTTGGTGTAATTCAAGCGTGTTCTAGCTGGAGGGCTGACTAACTCGATAGCTCGGATGTAGGCACAGAAACCCAGTTCGTTTGTGAGGAAGCGTCCGTCACATCACCAAAAACAGCAGCAGATGAAAAAGAGGTTGTGATGGACAGAAAATGCAACCCGTCAAATTAGCTAATGGCTACGAAAAGGCAGAGAGCGATACGACACGAGAGAAAGGTCAATCGAGAGAGACGGAGAAAAATGAGCGAGGACAAAGAATAGGCGATTGTTGTGATTAAAAGACAATTATCTGTGTACATCGACTTCCCAGTGTTGTGCAGTGTCAGGCTCGAGCTGAGCCGTTCGTCTCTCCCATGAGGCCTTTGGAGACAATGGCTCCTGTGTGTGTGTGTGTGGGGGGGGGGATTCAGCCGTTCAGGACAGGAGCACATGGAGCTGATTGCAATCTGTCTCTCCTCTCTGTGGTTAATAGATGCTTGAAATATTCTCATACTGGTCATTTGCGGGATGGATTATATTATTAGAGGGATTGAAGTGTAGAAGTTGCTGCACTCGCTTGAGGTCACCAGAGAGACAGCGTCTGTCACGTGGTAAACACTGTGGTAAACAATGTGGTAAACAGACTCTGAGGTAAACAGCCTGGCACTCTGATGCAAGTTAACCTCACAAGTGGGAAAAGCCATTTGCTTCTGGACTGGTGACTTATGGTCAGGGCACAGTTTCATTCAGTACGCGTCCGTCCTGTCACGTGTCCACGTGCTGCTGAGAAGAAACAGTGAGAAGGATCTTCCCTTAAGAAATAAAAAATGCCACACACACACACACACACACATATATATGTGTGTGTGTGTGTGTATATATATGTATGTATAAATGTGTATGTATATATATATAATATATGTATATGTATGTATGTATGTGTGTGTGTGTGTGTGTGTGTGTGTGTGTATATGTATATGTGTATATATATATATATATATATATATATATATATATATATATAGCCTGCATATCCCTAAATCACAGTTTAGTCCCAAAGGCATTTACAGTCACACTTGCATTCAGTAATTGAATGTGAATAACATGTGAATATGAATAAAAATATCTGAGCTAAAAAGTGTTAGAGCCAGCTAATCTAAGCAGGTAAAATATGATTTTTTTAACCTAACTTTAAAGTCACAGAACAATATTACCTGGACATTTGTTACATTTTCTCATTTTCCAGGTGTTTACCATGCCTGCAAAACTAGTCTACATATAAAGTTCCAGGTTTTCCAGGACAGGTGGGAACCCCGTCTGTACGACACCCACTACCCTCAGACCCCCGACTGGGATGAATGAAGGAGTCCTCAAAAGTGATGCCGTCATGTAAGCAAAGGTGTTTTGTTGGCTATTAACAAATAATATTCACTGTAGACTTGGAGAGTAACGTCAAGCACTCATCATCTGTGCTTTCTGAATATTACTGCACTATAGATGACAACAGGGGTGACTTTATGAGTATTAGTACACAATAGATGACAACAGGTGTGACTTTATGAGTATTAGTACACAATAGATGACAACAGGTATGACTTTATGAGTATTAGTACACTATAGATGACAACAGGTGTGAAGTTATGAGTATTAGTACACTATAGATGACTACAGGTGGGACTTTATGAGTATTAGTACACTATAGATGACAACAGGTGTGACTTTATGAGTGTTAGTACACTATAGATGACAACAGGTGGGACTTTATGAGTATTAGTACACTATAGATGACAACAGGTGTGAGTTTATGAGTATTAGTACACTATAGATGACAACAGGTGTGCCTTTATTAGTGTTAGTACACTATAGATGACAACAGGTGTGAGTTTATGAGTATTACTGCAGTATAGATGACAACAGGGGTGACTTTATGAATATTACTGCACTAAAGATGACAACAGGTGTGACTTTATGAGTATTAGTACACGATAGATGACAACAGGTATGACTTTATGAGTATTAGTACACAATAGATGACAACAGGTGTGACTTTATGAGTATTACTACACTATAGATGACAACAGGTGTGAGTTTATGAGTATTACTACACTATAGATGACAACAGGTACGACATTCTGATTATTACTGCAGTATGGATGACAACACATATGACTTTATGAGTATTACTGCAGTATAGATGACAACAAGTGTGACTTTCTGAATATTACTGCAGTATAGATGACAACAGTTGTGAGTTTATGAGTATTAGTGCAGTATAGATGACAACAGGTGTGAGTTTATGAGTATTAGTACACTATAGATGACAACAGGTGTGAGTTTATGACTATTAGTACACTATAGATGACAACAGTTGTGAGTTTATGAGTATTAGTGCAGTATAGATTACAACAGGTGTGAGTTTATGAGTATTAGTACACTGTAGATGACAACAGGTGTGAGTTTATGAGTATTAGTACACTGTAGATGACAACAGGTGTGAGTTTATGAGTATTAGTACACTGTAGATGACAACAGGTGTGAGTTTATTAGTGTTAGTACACAATAGATGACAACAGGTGTGAGTTTATGAGTATTAGTACACTATAGATGACAACAGGTGTGAGTATGAGTATTAGTACACTATAGATGACAACAGGTGTGAGTTTATGAGTGTTAGTACACTAGATGACAACAGGTATGACTTCATGAGTATTAGTACACTATAGATGACAACAGGTGTGAGTTTATTAGTGTTAGTACACTATAGATGACAACAGGTGTGAGTTTATTAGTGTTAGTACACAATAGATGACAACAGGTATGACTTCATGAGTATTAGTACACTATAGATGACAACAGGTGTGAGTTTATGAGTGTTAGTACACTATAGATGACAACAGGTGTGCCTTTATTAGTGTTAGTACACTATAGATGACAACAGGTGTGAGTTTATTAGTGTTAGTACACAATAGATGACAACAGGTGTGACTTTATTAGTGTTAGTGCAGTATAGATGACAACAGGTGTGAGTTTATGAGTATTAGTACACTATAGATGACAACAGGTGTGACTTTATGACTATTAGTACACTATAGATGACAACAGGTGTGACTTTATGAGTATTAGTACACAATAGATGACAACAGGTGTGACTTTATGAGTATTACTACACTATAGATGACAACAGGTGTGAGTTTATGAGTATTACTACACTATAGATGACAACAGGTACGACATTCTGATTATTACTGCAGTATGGATGACAGCACATATGACTTTATGAGTATTACTGCAGTATAGATGACAACAAGTGTGACTTTCTGAATATTACTGCAGTATAGATGACAACAGTTGTGAGTTTATGAGTATTAGTGCAGTATAGATGACAACAGGTGTGAGTTTATGAGTATTAGTACACTATAGATGACAACAGGTGTGAGTTTATGACTATTAGTACACTATAGATGACAACAGGTGTGAAGTTATGAGTATTAGTGCAGTATAGATTACAACAGGTGTGAGTTTATGAGTATTAGTACACTGTAGATGACAACAGGTGTGAGTTTATGAGTATTAGTACACTGTAGATGACAACAGGTGTGAGTTTATGAGTATTAGTACACTGTAGATGACAACAGGTGTGAGTTTATTAGTGTTAGTACACAATAGATGACAACAGGTGTGAGTTTATGAGTATTAGTACACTATAGATGACAACAGGTGTGAGTTTATGAGTGTTAGTACACTATAGATGACAACAGGTATGACTTCATGAGTATTAGTACACTATAGATGACAACAGGTGTGAGTTTATTAGTGTTAGTACACTATAGATGACAACAGGTGTGAGTTTATTAGTGTTAGTACACAATAGATGACAACAGGTATGACTTCATGAGTATTAGTACACTATAGATGACAACAGGTGTGAGTTTATGAGTGTTAGTACACTATAGATGACAACAGGTGTGCCTTTATTAGTGTTAGTACACTATAGATGACAACAGGTGTGAGTTTATTAGTGTTAGTACACTATAGATGACAACAGGTGTGAGTTTATTAGTGTTAGTACACAATAGATGACAACAGGTGTTACCCTCTGACAGGTGCTGAAGATGCTGAGGCGGTGGTTCACCATGTGTTGGGACTGTGGACTTCCTCATGAGACCCTGAGTGCTCAGCCGGGGCCTTCAGCAAGACATTTAACCATCTACACGTCTACCTCAACCATGTCAGTCTGTTGCCTTTCTTGTTCATTACCACTCTTAACCACACATCCCAACCCCAACCTTCACCCTCACCCCCACCCCCACCTCCCCCTGCACTGATCTGAAAGAAAGAAAGAAAGAAAGAAAGAAAGAAAGAAAGAAAGAAAGAAAGAAAGAAAGAAAGAAAAAGTCGACGTGCACTCCATCAATCCAAAATGAATAAATATGCTCAGTTCCATCCAGCGTCAACCCAACTGGACATGTTGTATGGAAGAGGCCTTGTAGCTCAAAGCCTCACCCATATTTTGCTGGGGCAAAGGGGAACAGTGCCGCGCATTGTGGCCCATTGTGGCCCCGGGGTAGTGCGAGTTGCGTATTTCTGAATGGTGTGTACATCAGGATCTAGCCCCAGAACAATGCTGCTTACAATGGATTTCTGATTTCCATACGGGAGGATTGGTGGTGATGTGGATGATGGTGGTGGTGGTGGTGGTGGTGGGGGGAGTAGTTTGCCCCCACACCCCTCCCCTCCGTTGGGGCATGGTACAGAGGGTGGCGAGAGCTCTCGTTGGCAGGAGGCTGGCGTGACGATTTGCTGGCAGTGCATGTGAGTGTTGGGACAGTCTGCTCGCACAGCTGATACAGGAGGTCCCTGACGGTCGGAGGCTCGCCACATCCACCTTACACGGGGTGAGTAGCAGCCACTACGGGACTCTAACAACGCTTCTTCTTTCCTCTTAGTGAACCAAGGCGACGGGGATGGAGGCCATGGCGGTGTCACACCTGGACTTCCTGGTTGTGGGTGATTTTTTTGATGCTGTTGGAAATGTGTGGTCTGCATGAAGTTTGGTGTGTTTGTTGTGGGGGGAGTGTGTGTCCTTCTGTATAGTTGTTGAGGCAGGAGTGTGCGTCCTTCTGTATAGTTGTTGAGGCAGGAGTGTGTGTCCTGTATAGTTGTTGAGGCAGGAGTGTGTGTCCTTTTGTATAGTTGTTCAGGCAGGAGTGTGTGTCCTTCTGTATAGTTGTTGAGGCAGGATTGTGTGTGTCCTGTATAGTTGTTGAGGTAGGAGTGTGTGTCCTGTATAGTTGTTCAGGCAGGACTGTGTGTGTCCTTCTGTATGATTGTTGAGGCAGGAGTGTGTGTCCTTCTGTATGATTGTTGAGGCAGGAGTGTGTGTGTCCTGTATAGTTGTTGAGGCAGGAGTGTGTGTCCTTCTGTATAGTTGTTGAGGCAGGAGTGTGTGTCCTTCTGTATGATTGTTGAGGCAGGAGTGTGTGTCCTTCTGTATGATTGTTGAGGCAGGAGTGTGTGTCCTTCTGTATAGTTGTTGAGGCAGGAGTGTGTGTCCTGTATAGTTGTTCAGGCAGGAGTGTGTGTCCTTCTGTATAGTTGTTCAGGCAGGAGTGTGTGTGTCCTTCTGTATGATTGTTGAGGCAGGAGTGTGTGTGTCCTTCTGTGTAGTTGTTGAGGCAGGAGTGTGTGTCCTTCTGTATAGTTGTTGAGGCAGGAGTGTGTGTCCTTCTGTATAGTTGTTCAGGCAGGAGTGTGTGTTTTTCTGTATAGTTGTTGAGGCAGGAGTGTGTGTCCTTCTGTATAGTTGTTCAGGCAGGAGTGTGTGTTTTTCTGTATAGTTGTTGAGGCAGGAGTGTGTGTGTCCTTCTGTATAGTTGTTCAGGCAGGAGTGTTTGTGCCCTTCTGTATGATTGTTGAGGCAGGAGTGTGTGTTTTTCTGTATAGTTGTTGAGGCAAGAGTGTGTGTGTCCTTCTGTATGATTGTTGAGGCAGGAGTGTGTGTTTTTCTGTATAGTTGTTGAGGCAGGAGTGTGTGTGTCCTTCTGTATAGTTGTTCAGGCAGGAGTGTGTGTCCTTCTGTATAGTTGTTGAGGCAGGAGTGTGTGTCCTTCTGTATGATTGTTGAGGCAGGAGTGTGTGTGTCCTTCTGTATAGTTGTTTAGGCAGGAGTGTGTGTCCTGTATAGTTGTTGAGGCAGGATTGTGTGTGTCCTGTATAGTTGTTGAGGCAGGATTGTGTGTGTCCTGTATAGTTGTTGAGGCAGGAGTGTGTGTGTCCTTCTGTATGATTGTTGAGGTAGGAGTGCGTGTCCTTCTGTATAGTTGTTGAGGCAGGAGTGTGTGTGTCCTGTATAGTTGTTGTGGCAGGAGTGTGTGTCCTTCTGTATAGTTGTTGAGGCAGGAGTGTGTGTGTCCTGTATAGTTGTTAAGGCAGGAGTGCGTGTCCTTCTGTATGATTGTTGAGGCAGGAGTGTGTGTCCTTCTGTATAGTTGTTGAGGCAGGAGTGTGTGTGTCCTTCTGTATAGTTGTTGAGGCAGGAGTGTGTGTCCTGTATAGTTGTTGAGGCAGGAGTGTGTGTCCTTCTGTATGATTGTTGAGGCAGGAGTGTGTGTCCTTCTGTATAGTTGTTGAGGCAGGAATGTGTGTGTCCTTCTGTATAGTTGTTGAGGTAGGAGTGTGTGTCCTGTATAGTTGTTGAGGCAGAAGTGTGTGTGTCCTTCTGTATAGTTGTTGAGGTAGGAGTGTGTGTCCTGTATAGTTGTTGAGGCAGGAGTGTGTGTGTCCTTCTGTATAGTTGTTGAGGCAGGAGTGTGTGTCCTGTATAGTTGTTGAGGCAGGAGTGTGTGTCCTTCTGTCTGATTGTTGAGGCAGAAGTGTGTGTCCTTCTGTATAGTTGTTGAGGCAGAAGTGTGTGTGTCCTTCTGTATAGTTGTTGAGGTAGGAGTGTGTGTCCTGTATAGTTGTTGAGGCAGGAGTGTGTGTGTCCTTCTGTAAAGTTGTTGAGGCAGGAGTGTGTGTCCTGTATAGTTGTTGAGGCAGGAGTGTGTGTCCTTCTGTCTGATTGTTGAGGCAGGAGTGTGTGTCCTTCTGTATAGTTGTTGAGGCAGGAGTGTGTGGGTCCTTCTGTATGATTGTTGAGGTAGGAGTGTGTGTCCTGTATAGTTGTTGAGGCAGAAGTGTGTGTCCTTCTGTATAGTTGTTGAGGCAGGAGTGTGTGTTTTTCTGTATAGTTGTTGAGGCAGGAGTGTGTGTCCTTCTGTATAGTTGTTGAGGCAGAAGTGTGTGTCCTTCTGTATAGTTGTTGAGGCAGGAGTGTGTGTTTTTCTGTATAGTTGCTCAGGCAGGAGTGTGTGTCCTGTATAGTTGTTGAGGCAGGAGTGTGTGTGTCCTGTGTAGTTGTTGAGGCAGGAGTGTGTGTGTCCTGTATAGTTGTTGAGGCAGGAGTGTCTGTCCTTCTGTATAGTTGTTGAGGCAGGAGTGTGTGTGTGTCCTTCTGTATAGTTGTTGAGGCAGGGGTGTGTGTGTCCTTCTGTATAGTTGTTGAGGCAGGAGTGTGTGTGTGTCCTTCTGTATAGTTGTTGAGGCAGGGGTGTGTGTGTCCTTCTGTATAGTTGTTGAGGCAGGGGTGTGTGTGTCCTTCTGTATAGTTGTTGAGGCAGGGGTGTGTGTGTCCTTCTGTATAGTTGTTGAGGCAGGAGTGTGTGTGTGTCCTTCTGTATAGTTGTTGAGGCAGGAGTGTGTGTCCTTCTGTATAGTTGTTGAGGCAGGAGTGTGTGTCCTGTATAGTTGTTGAGGCAGGAGTGTGTGTCCTTCTGTATAGTTGTTGAGGCAGGAGTGTGTGTGTCCTTCTGTATAGTTGTTGAGGCAGGAGTGTGTGTCCTTCTGTATAGTTGTTGAGGCAGGGGTGTGTGTGTCCTTCTGTATAGTTGTTGAGGCAGGGGTGTGTGTGTCCTTCTGTATAGTTGTTGAGGCAGGAGTGTGTGTGTCCTTCTGTATAGTTGTTGAGGCAGGGGTGTGTGTGTCCTTCTGTATAGTTGTTGAGGCAGGAGTGTGTGTGTCCTTCTGTATAGTTGTTGAGGCAGGGGTGTGTGTGTCCTTCTGTATAGTTGTTGAGGCAGGGGTGTGTGTGTCCTTCTGTATAGTTGTTGAGGCAGGAGTGTGTGTGTCCTTCTGTATAGTTGTTGAGGCAGGGGTGTGTGTGTCCTTCTGTATAGTTGTTGAGGCAGGGGTGTGTGTGTCCTTCTGTATAGTTGTTGAGGCAGGAGTGTGTGTGTCTTTCTGTATAGTTGTTGAGGCAGGAGTGTGTGTGTCTTTCTGTATAGTTGTTCAGATGACGAGTGTGCATCTAAATGAGTTTACAATTGATGGTGCTAAGGTAATGAGCACGCATGTGTGTGTGTGTGTGTGTGTGTGTGTGAGTGTGAGAGAGAGAGAGTGAGTAAGTGCATTTGTGCACATGTCGGTATGCTTCCTTATCATTGTACCTCTGTTAGTGGTGGCTTCTACAAGCCTATCCAGTATTTACTATCCAGTGTGTACTACCCAGTGTATACTATCCGGTGTGTACTACCAAGTGTGTACTATCTAGTGTGTACTATCCAATATTTACTATCCAGTGTGTACTATCCAATATTTACTATCCAGTGTGTACTATCCAGTATTTACTATCCAGTGTGTACTCTCCAGTGTGTACTATCCAGTGTGTACTATCCAGTATTTACTATCCAGTGTGTACTTTTGAGTCTTTCCTTGCCAGTAGCAGCGAGTGTGTCCTCAGGCAGAGTGAGTGTTTTACTGCACCCAGGTAGAAAGCTGGTGCCAGGTGGAGGAGGCTGGTGCCAGGTGGAGGAGGCTGAGATTTGATGAACTGAGATTTCAGTTGAGATGAGGTTTGATAATAATAACAGACCCCTGAGTCTTCGGAATACCCCAGAGACCCCACATTTCTGGCTTTGCTCTTCAGAGAGAATTGTCATGTGGCGCTTTCAGTCTGTATTACAGAACGACAGACTTCAGCAGCAACGTGTCAGTAAGCAGTCAACCTTGTAAGAGTTCAAGAACGCTTGATTAGGTGGAGGCAGAAGGCTGGAGATGGAGCCCCAGCCATGTCGCTCCGTCTATTTCCTGTAGTGTCTAGGGTAGAAAGGGAAGTGGCTTATTTGGAGTCTTGGGACGGGGCCATATTCCATTATTTACGGTCAGGATTGTTGGCTTTGGGTCTGTACTGTGAGCAGGTGTGTAATTCTGCTTGTCGCCGCCTACTGTCCAGTGCGGAAGAGAGCAGGCTCTAATGAGAGAGGAGGCCTGTTGCTCACCACCTGCCCACGCAGCGGGAGGCCGCTGAATCGGTCGGTGCAGGGACACTCGGGTTGCCAGGTGAAGAAGTCCCAGGTGCTGTGGTAGATAAAGCGAAGCGTCAGTACTGTCAGCGGTCTGTGGTGTAGGTGGTCCTGGACACAGTCGAGCGCTGCTCTGAATAAGAGCGTCAGGTAAATGACGTGCAATAAAGAAAACATGTATGAACGCCTCACTGCACTGATTCACCATTATACCAGCACACACACACAATGCAAGTGTGAAATGTGTGTGTGTGTGCCTACGTGCCTGTGCAGCAGTGTGCCGGAGCCCCTCTCGGCTCAGCACGCCAGGCGTAGGAGGGGGAGCGGCCATGTTGAAGACCATCTGCTCCACTCCAGCACTCTGGTTGGGGCCTTCGCTGGTCGACCGACGCGCGTCATGGGCAAGCAGCAAAGCACAAGCTGTGAGCGAGTCTGTTCCGGAAAAAAAAAAATTCCTCCGGTTTCTCCACCACACAATGGGCAGTGTTCTGCATACAGTGATCCTATTATGCCCCCTCCTGGGGCCCGGTGGGCCCCCTCCCGGGGCCCGGCGGGGCCCCTGACATAACGTGTGTACAGTAGTCACAGTACCACTGTCCTTCTCCACACAGCTGGGGTTGTACAAGTCCTGTAGCTGGTATGTAGGACAGAAACCTGACAGAAATGTGAAACCAGTCATGAAGGGTTTCTGCTGTGATCATCATCATCATCATCATCATCATCATCATCAGTTGAAACAGTGACTGTACCCCTGAGGTCCAGCAGGGAACCAGCTGATAAATTCAGAATAGGATTTACGGAGGAAGGAAGTGAGTTTGGAAAAAAGTGCAGCATCATGGCCTTTGCAGTATGTGTGACAGGTTTCTGGCCTTAAGAGGTTTCAGACGGCGTAATGACCACCACTTCTGGTTGTGTACACACTCTTTTGTGTGTGTCGATGCACACGTGCACCAACACTGCTGGAACCTGACACACAATTTGTACAGACACTCATTTGTCTGTATGTTCAAGTGTCTGAATGTTTCCCTCTCTATGCACACTGAATTCATACATACACACACACGCAACTGTGTACAGAAGCTAAAGCCTTGCCCTCACAGAGCAGTGGGGAACGGGGGGGGTGAAAGGTCACATAGCTGTAGGCCTCACACTGAGGCGTATGTTGCCATGCTTTGTGCTGCGTGTGTGTGTAGGGGGTATGGCATGCTGTGTATTTGTTTGTACATGACTCCAGACTATCAATGCAGTATTCTTCCAGCTACCCCCCCCCCCCACCCAGACACACACACTCCCCACGCCCCTCCATTATGGCTGTTTTGCAGCTGTTTCAGGAGCTGCGTGTGTGTTTGTGGAGGAGTTCCCCGGGGTGTGTTCACAGCTCGGTTGACGCCGTCACTTGGCCGCCGGCCCACTGGCATGTGGAGAAAGTGATCCACCTTAGCAGCGATGTGCAGCACTCCACTCGCGGAGACAAGCTGTCTTTGTTAAGTAGGGGGACCCAGTAGACTGAGATTACGCTGTCTACCCACCAGCATGCTTCAGCCAGGCAACTCTTCACCGCCATGGTGACAACCAGTCAGTCCGCCCCATAAAAAAACTTGCCTCACATCTTTTGAAACACACACCAGCTTGTCTTTGTGATGACTCTGTGTGCATGTGCAGTTTGGGTTTAGGTGCTGGGTGGTTTTTAACACCTACAACACATCCGTGGAAGATCAGAACGCTGTACTGCAGTTTACCATTACATCAGAACAGACACACTCTCCTCAGGAGACTGAGATTCCACCCACGTTTCATACACCTCCTCATGGCTGCAGCAAGCCGGGGGATTGGACTGAGTCAGCTCCCGGCCGCTCGTGTGCCGTTTACCCTGGTGTGCTTTTACCCGGGTGTGCTGCTCAAACAGCTGGCCTCAGCATTCAAGGTGAGCTAATGTTAGAACACCTTTGTGGCCCTGAGCGGTGAGCCAGGCCCGTCACATGGGACATGGAGCCACGTGGAGCCACATGGGACAGGATGGTAATGGAGGACAAGAATGCGCCGAGTGGGCCCAGAAACCGGCCCAGAAATGTTTGAATGCATATTCAGAACTGCCCACGGTGCTCATCGACATATACCAGAGCTCACACAAACTCTCTCTCTCTCTCTCTCGCTGCTTCTGTTCCCCCGCTCACTCACTCGCTTTCTGCCATTTTCTCTCTTTCTAGCCTTCCCAGTAGCACCCAGCATCCAGGATACCTCGAAAGGAAACACACAGGAGGAGGAAAAAAAGTCTTTGAGCCATCGGGAAGAAACACACAGAAGAGCTGGAGCCGGCTGCTGAGGCTGGTATGAGGCAAGTGGTGTGTGTGTGTGTGTGTGTGTGTGTGTGTGTGTGTGTGTGTGTGTGTGTTTGTGTGTAAGTATGCATGCATGTGCTCACTATGTCAGCCGTTTGTTGCTCCATCAATGCGGCCGTTGTGGTGCAGTTCGCGGGTGGTGTCAGCGGCTCTGCTGGGGCCGGGCCTGTTGGTGCTGATGCGTGGCACTCCTGCCCTTTTGTTGAAGTGCAGATGGTGGTGAGAAGTCTGGATCGTAACAGGCTGGGACGATGGCGGCCAGGATATCTTGAAACACAGCTCCTCACTGCAAGAGACAAGCTTAACAAGGTCTTTTATCTGGTCGTCACTCTTATTGTGCTTATCTGGAGATGGTGCTAGATACAGCTGCTCGCCCCGCTGGCAGTAGTTGCTGCATGTTTCAGTAAAGTGCACTTGTTTCATGATGACGGGCTTGTTTCAACACATTTACATTTCTTTCCCTGTTTAGTGGAAATCCCCACAAGCGTGCTTGGGTGGGAAATGTGCTTGTTTCAGTTGGATTAAATGTTTTCCAGCAATATCTTGAAATAAGCATTATGAGACTCACAACAAAATATACCTTGATAAGCTGGTCTTCTTTGCAGTGTTTTTGAAGGTGAGATGGTGTCTTTGTTGGAGAGAAAAGGGGAAATAACAGGGAAGAAATTTTATATTAAAGATGGATGACAGATGGAAATGTCTCTTCACAGATATTTATGAAGCCTTCATGTCTGCAAACATGGAACTGTTTGAGGTTGCAATATTAAAAAATGAATCCCAGCCCAAAACACCCCACCTCCCCCTTGAAATGCCAAGCAAACACAATCCGTAACCAGTTCTGTGAGTTAGCAAGGTGTCTGACTCTCACAGATGTATCTGGACATTCGGATTCATAATAGGGGCGGCACGGTGGCACAGTGGTTAGTACAGTCGCCTCACAGCAAGAAGGTCCTGGGTTCAAGCCCCGGGGTAGTCCAACCTTGGGGGTCGTCCCGGGTCGTCCTCTGTGTAGAGTTTGCATGTTCTCCCCGTGTCTGTGGGTTTCCTCCGGGGGCTCCAGTTTCCTCCCACAGTCCAAAGACATGGAGGTCAGGTGACTCGGCCGTACTACATTGTCCCTAGGTGTGTGTGTGTGTGTGTGTGTGTGTGTGTGTGTGTGTGTGTGTGTGTGTGTGTGTGTGTGTGTGTGTGTGTGTGTGCG